>JBANCZ010001291.1:0-22904 GCA_037040025.1 Sphaerogastrella javana | reverse complement strand
GCCCAAAATAGAGGCGTAATTAGGCGACTGACACAGCAGCAACGGCAGCAGCAGAAGAAGAGGAAAGTGGAAAAAGTGGAAAAGGTCGAAAGGCGGTGACCGAGCAAGCACAAAGGATCAAATGGTTTTTATTGGTACTATGCGTTCTACTATCTAATTTTACCTAGCCGCCTTTTATATGCTTTCACATAGACCATTCCCCATTCCAATAATCCCCTATCCATGCTACCATGCCCTATAACTTAGAGACCCTATAGCCGGGCATTCTATGGGTGACTGCGCCCGGTTACCCGCTGTGCATTTGCCAGCGCTGAGTTCAGACTCATGTTTTGCATGTGGAGGGGCATTTGTTGACGCCAACGTTGATGAATGCCACGCCACGGATTGCCGAGTCGAGGCTAGGCCAGGCCAGACCAGTACAATCTAACGCACTTGCTCCCAAAGTCAAATCCCAATCTGAAGCCAGAACCACAAAACCAAAAAAACACCAAACACGAAAACGAGAAAACCCTAGCTGAAAATTCCAGACTGAGTAAAAGTTGCTGGTGTTGTTGCATGTTGCATGCGGCATGTTTGCTTGTTGGCTCTTTGGCTCTGGCATTAATCAGTTGACGTAGCTAGAATGGGGTTTTTTTTCGGGCCATGCCCTCTTGCCTCTTGCTTCTTGCTTCTTGTCTGGCTGCCAAACTATATGCGCCCTGCACATGAGCGTCTCTAACTCCGGCCATCTATCTCTCTCGCGCTGCCTTATTATTCCACTGTAATTAATAAAGATTAAGCGTTGTGACACAGCCAGTAGCAGCAGTAGCAGCAGCAGCAAATTTTAGAATAAGAGAAAAGGGTAAAGAGTAGAGAGATAGGAGCAGACACAGAAGTCGCTGTAGACGCAGAGCAGCCAAGTTTTCAGTGCAGTTCGGGTTAAATGTTTGAAACATTTTTAGTTGCCCTGTAATTTTGGCGTTTACTTGATGCCATTGTTGTTGCTGTTGTTTCTGTTGTTGTTGTTGTTGTTGTTGTTGTTGTTGTTGTTGTTATTGTTGTTATTTTGGTGTCGGGTAGATGATTATGCACTTGACAGTTTCAATATATAATGCATAACAAGCAACAAGAGGGAAAAGCCAAAAGATTAATGAAGCAATGTTCCTAGAACAACTGACAGCCAAATAACTTTTGGCTTGTCTCTAGCATGTACACATACTTTAAGACACAAAACACATTAAAATAAATCTATATACTAAAGTTTAATATTTACATATATATAGTAAATAGATACTAGATGCTAATGAACTTTCTTATAGCGCTTTGGTTGACTTTACCTAAGCGTGGAATGGCTCGTAAAACTGAAACCTTAAATCATATGGAAGATCCTAAAAAACTTGATGCCATAGTCGATCATAAAATGAACATAAAATCGTATATATAGCTCACATAAATCGCTGTTGCGTCGCAATCTTTTTATGCCTAATTCTTGTTATAATAAGCTATCGTGTTGCACATTTTGCATAAAAAAAACTTGATACCCCAACGCCCATAACACATGGCCAATAAACATAAACTAAGATTAATGCATTCATATATCACTCAATATAAGACGAAATGAACCATTAAAAAGCAAAAAACTTTGAATAACGAAATGATAAAATGAAATGGAAAAGAATGGAAAAAAACTGTGAACCCTAACGAGTAATCTAAAAACACAAAATTCGCCTTAATAACTGCGAGAAACTTATGAAAAATTCAAATTGGGTCACAAAGTGCAGCAAATGTATCTACTAGATACTCTCAATAAAAATCGAGGCGTCGTCTTGCCACTCAAACGTCTTGTGGGCGCCTCTATTAAAAGAGTGTATGTGTGTGTGTGTGTATGTACTTATAGTTAATTGCACTGGTAATTAATAATGTTATTTATTAGACACACTCACACTCACACTCTCACATACACTCAGAGTCACACTCATGCGCGCAGCAAGAGTGAGACAAATGCCTTTATAGAACAACGATGACCTCACCCAAATGTGCGCGACTCGTGCCCATCTTTGAGATACATTTTGTCGTTGTTGTTGTTGTTGTTGCTATGTTGTTGCCTCTGTTATATGTGTGTCATTAAGTAAATTAAGTAAATAAACATATGCCAGGCACTGGCCCATCACTGAGCTCTAGCTATGACCATAATTAATTGCCAGTCAGCCGGTGGCAGCGTTCGTTTTAGTTGCGACTTACCCCCAGCAAAGCTGACACTGCCACACAGCTGCCCCTTCATTCAGCTCATCTGCAACTGAAGCGCGTTAGGTTTTGCGCCCTTTAAACAGCAGCAACAACAGCAACAACAACAGCAACATCAGCAACAGCAACAGCAGCAAGACTGTGCATGTTGTCCAAGTTTTAGGCCTTGGCCAATGCGCATTTCAACGCCTTCATTTGAATGCGTTTTATGGCTTAATAGCAGGAGCTCGAGCAGGACTTTGAACGGCAACGAACAAGGCCAAGAGCGCAGGGCCAATGCTTATCGCTACAACATTTTTTGGCCAATAGATTTTTGATAAGCGGCAATAACAAGCAGCGCATTTGCATTTCATTGACGCCCCAACAAACTAAAGACCTGAATTCAGTTTTACTTTTTTTTTTGTTGGTTGGTTAGCCCTTGAGGCTGAGAAAACAACAGCAAAATGTAGAAAGTTTTTTTTCGGCAGCTTCCATGTAATTTTGTTGTTGTTGTTGTTGTTGTTGTTGGTGAAGTGCTGAAGCAGTTGTTATAGTTGCTGTTGCTGTAGTGGCTCCTTGGGCCACGTTTGCGCACTTAACTCACGCACATTGCGGCACCTCATCAGATCTGGTCAGTATAGCCACTGCCACTGGCATTGGCACTGAAGTAGAGGAACTGGAGGTCGGGGGGCTCAGTCTGACCGGTCTCGGTAAATTGAGACACAACTCGGCAAAGCGTTTAATTTACTTTTATTGTACTAGCACGATTTATTGAAATGGTTTATCGATTGTTGTTGCCATTATTATAAGTCATAAATATGAACAAAAATTTGTATACTCTATAATGAATGGAAATTGAAGAAAGTAGAACATTTTTTTAAGCAAATCATTCACATTTGTTGCACAAAATGAAGAGAAGATTCTACTCAAAATAAATAAATTAACTAGAATATTTTTGTAAGTATTTAATAATAGATGGAAGAGTATCTGTCTAGCGTGTATAGCCTCTATGCATCAACTTGAACTGTGTTGATTTCAATAGCGCTCAATTCTGTCATTTTACTGAAAGTATTTCATTTGGAGAACTGACAATAACAACAACAAGAAAGAAATAGAAAAACGAAAAAACGAACAAATTTACTGCTCTTAAGTTAAAGCAATAGACAGTGCTTCAAAATAACTTTGACAGTAATGGAAAAAAATGAAGATCAGTGAGTTTATTTGATGTATATTGCATATGTATACCATATATACAAATATATGTATATAATAGTATGTAGCATACATTATAAGCTCGTGCAGCGTATCGATTATAATACTTATTTATGATTGTATATTGTGGCAATTTATTGACATGTTTATAGTTCGAATCGCTGTAAAAAAATTAATGTATTTTGAATACGATTTTTATTTTAATCGATTTGGTTTCAGATTCAGATTTGTCAGCACTTTTTTTGCTCGATTTTGTTGATTTTGTGTGTGTTTGGTTGTTTGTTTTTTTTTTTTTTTTTTTTGATATTGTTAACCTGATTGGAGAGCTGAACCTGATTTCCGTTTGGTATCCTCGAATACTTGATGAAGCTGCGTTTAAGCTGCGTTGGAGCTTCCATTCATTCACTCAGTAATGCATGATGATATAGGTTGGATATTAATCGTTTCCATTATCATTCGCTCAATATGCTTTAACCTTTAGTTTTGCTCTTTATGGCTTCGGTGGCATTTCAAACTCATTTCCAATTATGCTAATCACACCAAACACAGACAGTAGACAACGGACGGCAGCCGACAGACGGCATACATTGGACGGCAGTTAGCCAATTGATGATTTCATTTTGGTATTATATTAGCCATATTATGTGGCCATATACAGTCTGTGCATTATGTGCAACCTCTGGCAAGTGTCGGCGATGCCATTTACTTAAACACGTCAGCACATTTGTCAGCCAAATGTCGACGCTCGTGCCGTTGCCACATAAAACTGTATATTATATCAATAACTGAAATTACCAATAGATATTGAATACTATCTATATGTATGTATGTATAAATCTAACATATGATATCTAGCGATCGAGCACTTGCTAGCATGTTATCTGAACTATTTAGCCAGAGCATTTGCATATTTATAAGTGCTCACAATGACTGGCAGTTGGTCTGTCTGACTGTCTGACAGTCTGACCGTCATACTGTCCACCAGTCCGACTGTCCAACTTTATGTTAATTGCATGAAGCTATGAAATTAATACTTTTTATCGTTTGCTCAATCGCCGCGTACTTGTAGCTCACATGTTAGCTGTAAATTAAGTTGACAACTTCTCGCTGCCGCTGACACGGCACTGACTTGGCCCGAACCCAACTGGTCAAGTGGTCAACTGGTCAGCCGGTCAACTGGCTCAAACAAACAGTTTAGTTATGTTTAAAGTACACAATTGAAATGAGATTGTTGCAGCGATAAATCAGAGACAGTCTGAAACTCGATTATGCTCTTGAGTCTGCACAGGTCTCTGGGCCAAGTAGAGCTGTCCCAGCGAAGGGCTCAATCACGGGCTACGACTTTGTGGTCAAGACGTATAAAATATTTAAAACAAAACTCGAAAAACACACGCAGGTGTACGCCATGCAATGACGTTGCCAACTTGCCTCAAGTGTGACAGACAGACAGACAGACAGACAGACAGACTGACTGACAGACTGACAGACAGACAGGCATTCAATGAGCGCGTTCGTCATTTCGTCAGTTGGGTACACTTTGCTACGCAAATAGTAGCCGCTATTTAAACGCCTAGAATATAAATAGAGAAGTGGTAGAAGAAGTGGAAGTGGTAGAAACTAGCTTTGGCTATCAAGTTATGGGCCAATGTTTACTCATTGGTAGCCAAGCCTTTAGCATATTGCCAGCGGTTCGACTCCGATTGCTGGCTTCTCTATTATTTAGCAAATATTTAGAATATTTTAGAGACCACAACGGCAGCCCCGATGCCTCCAAGGGACGTCAACTGGCCACAACAACAGATCCACTTGGCTACCGAGCGCGCTTGGGCAAACAAATCAAGTGAATGTGCGGGGTATGTTGAAGTTGAAGTTTTATTTATTTATTGTTTAAATATTTTAAGAGTGCGAGCTTTTGTTTAATTTGACTACCAACTGCATACATATACAAACCATGTGTGTGTGTGTGTGTGTGTGTGTGTGTGTGCATTATGCACGCCTCTTGGCCATAAAACTTTCTATAAATATGCTTACGAACCTGAAAACCACCTGCTGTTGACCAGCTCTACTCAGCTCTACCCAGTCTGCCCAGTCTACCCGGGTCTCTTCGAAAACTATATTGGCATTGTCGTATATAGACGATCTACCGGGATGGCGTAATGGCCTTTAACCTCTTTGCACTGCTCAGGCGCAGTCTGTGTGAGTACGCAAGTTTTATATTTGTGTTTTTTTTTTCGTCGTATCTGCATCTGCATATTGGCCAGACGACGTTGTTAACAAGCTTGTTAATAAATTACCAACAAAATGGCCATAAAAAGTGCCAGGCATAAATCAATGACGCCCTCTCTTGCCCCTCCCCTACTCATACTTCTCTACTCTTCACCTGAACCTCATCTACTGCTGCTGCTGCTGCTGCTGCTCTGCTGCTGCTCTGGTCTCTGCTCTTTGTGTGAGGCACGCATCTCCTGTACGCTTGTGATTTTGATTTTGTTTTGTTTTCTGCTTATGAGTTTGCCAAGCTCTCAACTCTCTCAGCTGGCAGCAACAGCAACAGCCAGCTCAGGTGCTTGTGGCGTTGACTATGCATAAATAAATAAATAATAGCAAGTGTGGACATAGAAAAACAGACAGCGGACAAGTCGGTTGAAATTTAACATACATATAATGTGCCATCATTGAAATTGATAGAGCAAAAAAAAAAAAAAATCGAAAATTAAAAAAAAATATCGCAACTAAATAAATTCAAATGAATCAAATCGAACAGCACTGGGGGGAAAAATACTTCATTAAAATGCGCGACATGCATAAATCAATTCAATTAGTTGCCATTATACTTTATATCTATGGTTTTTATTATTTGTCGGAGCTTTGGCTATTTTTAGTCTTAAACGTAGACTATTCGATTCTCGATTATTAAACAGAAGGTGGTCCTAAGTCTGAGGAGTGGTAAAGCAGGAAATACAATAATTTGCTGGATTTGATAACAATTGAGGCATTCATTTCTAAAGGTCAAATAAATTTGAGCAAAGACAATTTCTTGTTGTTTTTGTTCATAAATAAAAAAAATTTGCAAAATTCTCAATAATAAGGCATATACCATAAATAATATGAATGCATAACAAACCATATTTATAGCTACGATATAAATATGTGCACTTTATGTGATTCAAATGTTAAAGAACATTGGACTGTGTTGGTTTTAAAAGTGTGAAAAAGATCATTTAGATTAAAGCAAACAATAAATTCAAAATATGAATAGTTCTATTCATAAACAATGAGCATAAATTAAAAAAAAAAAACAGCTGCTAAATAAATTTGCGCACTTTATGTTATTGTTAATGTCAAGTGTGGAGTGTGAAGTAGATAAGAGCGTAGATAACGCTGACAAGCGGCAGATAAACATATTAAAATTTGTCTAAATTGTAAACTATTTAAACGGTGACTACATATTTTAAGCATTATCTTGGCCAAGAGTTATGACTAACTATTTTTGAAGGCTCTGGGAAAAAAGTGATCTTATTTTCGACCAAACAATTTAATCTAATACGAGTTTAGTACCAATACTTTCTTAACAGAAGGTATGTGATTTTTTTTTTAAGTAAATAGTGCTCTTATTTTCGACCAAACATTTTAATCTATATATTTTTTATTGTTTTTTTTTTTTTTAAATATTTTTTCAGACAATGCAGTTCAGTGTTCGTCGAGGCTTCGATTGCTGCGGTACGAAATGCAAATTTCACTTTGCAGAATTCAACAAGCCGCTAGGCAGGCGCACATCGTTGTATTGCTCACTTGGCTCAATTTTATGGCTCTGCTCATTTCGTGTCATAAAAAAACATTTTCAACACATTCCTTTTTTTTAACGACAAGTGACTATAAAAGTGGCAACAACAACAACAGCAACATGAAGACAACAATAATGAAAACTTACCCAGCATTT
Organism: Sphaerogastrella javana; assembly: GCA_037040025.1. Lineage (NCBI taxonomy): Eukaryota > Metazoa > Arthropoda > Insecta > Diptera > Drosophilidae > Sphaerogastrella > Sphaerogastrella javana. The sequence continues at coordinate 15,553 of JBANCZ010001291.1, read as the reverse complement.
GCAGCTTGTGGCCCAAAGGCGTTGGCGTGTGCGATGGCGACTGCAATAAAAGCGAGAAAGAGAGAGACAGAAAGAAGGAGAGAGAGAGAAGGTGAGTTTTGGAACGCATAAAACACAATGTACAAATTATAATAATGATATGTGTGTGCTGGATATATATAAGCCATAGCAATATACTTAATAAGTATGTGATATATGCACATGTATTATATTTAAATGTGAATATATATACGTATTTAGTTAGTATAGGTTTCGATCTCTATATGTCAAAGTCGTTTGTATTTTAGTTTGCTGTTTTAAATGAGCTAAAATTACGCTTGAATTTATAAAGCTAAAAGCACACAGCATACAGACGCCATGTCGTGTCAGATCATTAAGAAAATATGGTCAAAAATGTTTCAATTAAAAAACCAAACTAGACGAAGGCATTAAAAAACAAAATACACAACCATACAAACACACACGCATATATACACTGAGAGAACTGAATGAAAACTGATTGTAGGCGGACAAGTTTGCCATAAATTGTGTAGGCCACTTTACTGTCAAGTCATTAACAGCAACAACAACAAAAGCAGCAAAAACAACAGCAACAACAACAGCAGCAACAACAACAACAGCAGCAACATCTCAAACAGCAACAGTAACAACAATGGCAACAACAGTGCGGCAAGTGAATCATTAACAACAAAAAGCCAAAGCGAATAACCAAAAAGTGCTTTCTGTTTTATCTGCCGACTGTCTATAACTATATACATATGTATATATATATTCTCACAGATACATCTATCTATCTTTATATATATGCATAGTTAAATCTTTTATATTTTAAACATTTTGCCTGCATTTTATTTCGCTGGTTTTTTTTTACAATCGTTTTTTAATGTCCAATTTTTTGGTTTATTGCTTTTTATTTCAGCAAACAATATTTTAATTATATTATAGAAATATTAGCAAATGCTTAACATTAGTTTTGCATTAGCTACTATTTGCTTAGAATACGTTTTTTTTTCTTTCTTTTTGCCATGTTTTGCCTGTGCAGTTTGTGACACGTGCCCCAACAGTTTATGCAAATTATTTGATGGTCCATAACATTTTGTAGCGCATTTGAATTAAAAAGTGGTTTTTATATCTTTTAGCTAGTCATAAAAAAAAAGCAAATTCACACAAACACACACACACACTCACACATGTACATATATGTATTTGTGTGTGTAGTCACATAGAAACACTGCTTAGTTTGTGCGCACCTTTTGGGCGGCTCAGTTTTTTAATGGCAGGTGCAATAAACTGTTTTGCGGATTTGTGTGATGTGGGCTACTCAATTTCTCAGTTTGGCAGTCAGTCAGCTGGTGTTAGCCAATTTTATGCATTGCCCGAAAAAAAAACATAAAAAACACGTTGATCCAGGCAATTTTTCGGACAGTAAAAAGCAAAAGTCAACAGCAACAGCATTTTCAAGCGATTAAAAACGCCTTCAAAACGCGCTCAAATCGCTTCTACATTTTTACACTAAAAAAGTCAAAAAAAATAATAAAAAATCTATGTTTTTTAGTAAAGTACATACATACATAGTAAACTATTATATTCTATATATTATAAACTTTATAGTTTAATCACTGCATAGCTTTTAAATCTACAAAATTGGATTTTATTATTATTTTATTTTCATAAGCCGCGCTTTGAGTAAGACGAAGTCATATGAAATTTTACATATTTGTCTTTAAAGTTTTTCTGCTTCTAATGCTGTTATTGAAGGCTTAGCCTGTTTTTCATATACATATATGAAAATCTATTAAAATTTCTTTGGCTGAGTCGAAAAGCAGCACGAATTGAAAATCATCATCGCTGGACGGAAAGTATATGCTAAACTTTTTGTAGGGTTTTCTGTTTGATTTTGTGTGTGTGTGTGTGTGTTGTTGTTGTAGCGACAGTTGTTGTTGTTGTTGTATTTTGTTGTTGTTTTTATTTTGTGCACGTCATGGCCCAATGGCTTGTGTCAAGGCACAGACACCCACAATGATGCCGATGTCGGCACACTATAATGGAAAAATAAATCTTCAGCAAAAGTACAACAACAACAACTGGCAGCAGCAGCAGCAGCTACGAAAAGTTAAAAGCCATGTAGCTAACAAAGTTTTGTTGTTGTTTTCAGTTTTTTTTTGTATTTTGTATATTTTTTTTGTATTTTTGAAAAGGCGTTAGATTCGTTGCGGGCTTGCGCGTCGCGCGTCTCGCGCGCGTTTTTCAGTTGCGCACATCAAAGCGTCAAAAGCCGCTAAACAAAATGCCCACACTTGGCAATACATGAGCATACATATGTGTATATATGTGTGTTTGTTTGTGTATGAGTGTGTGTGCAATACAACAATACAACAAATGCCTAATTGTCTTGGCGGCACTCGTAAAACCTACAAAATTATTACGGCTGCAAAGAAAAAGAAACAAAAACACAACACAACATAACATAACAAAATAACAAAAAAAACAACAAAAAAAACACGAAAAAACGCGCCACTTCACATGTTGAGATCGTTTGGATCGGGTTCGCAACACTGTGAGGGCAAGCGGGGGCAAACGGTGCAAACGGGGCGACAAAAGTGCCAAAGGGTAAACTAATGACAGTTTAATTTACTCCCATTGCGATGAAGTGTAACGACTCTCAAAACTCAATTAGACCCAGCAGCAACAGCAGCAGCCGTAGCATTCGAGTAGGCTGGTAGTTCGCTAGGCCATGGCCAGGACAGGTAGCTGAGAGCCTAACTCGATGGCCTGAATCGTTGCCTTTTGGCCAAATGCGGCTCTAATGCGGCCTTTGGCCGCCTTGTGCAGGTGCAACATTCAACTTGAGAATGCATAATTTTTCGGCTTTATGAGCCGTTCACACACACACACACACACACACAAACAGAAACAGAAACAGCAAAAAAAAAAAAAAGAAAAAAGAAAAGGCCAAAAATGCCATGGGATCGTATCTGAGAGCACTTTTCCCAACCACACTCCGCATAAACGCAACTCAATTAATTCGTCTAGTTTATGTTTATGGCAATGGTCGAGGCATATATACATATTTCTGGGCCATAAGTTTTGATAAGAACGGCAACTCCTTTAACATAATGAAGTTTTAACGCAATGCGTAGCTCATAGATACAAAACTGCATACGCATATCGAAGAGACAGACAGAGACAAAGAGAGAAAGAGAGAAAGAGAGAGAGGAAGAGAAAGATAGTTGATGCAAAAGGTTATGGCTTGAGATCTAACCGGGTCTGGGTCCACCTCTATCTCTTGCCCCCTCTCCGGCTGTGACTCGTTGGCTGAATTTATGTTATTAGCCTCGTAATTTTGTACAATATTATTGCATTTATGTTATGTATCGTAGGCGATGCGCCTAATGAGTTTTTCAGTTCGTCTCCTCTCTTGCCTTTTCGGAAAAAATTTATGCAACGCACCATTGTTTATAAAACAAAAAAAAACAAAAAAGAAGAAATATAAAGCTGCAACTGTGGGCGTTTGTATTTCCACTTTCTACAGTTGGCAGTTTAACATTTTAGCAGCAGTTTGTGTTGCTTTTGTCAGTTTGGCTGGCTGCATCTTTGGGCCATTAAATGGCAAGATGTGTGTTTCTGAACTGCTTAGGGTTTTTAACATTTTTATAGCAATGCCGCAACATTTTGGTTTATTTTTTTCCACCAGCTTGTTATTATTGTTATGGTTATTGTGATTGTTGTGGCTGTTGCAACGCCCATGCGGTTTGCTTTAAAGCCATTCCTATGATACTCTCTACTCTATAGCCTATGCTCTATGCTGTGCTGTTGTTGTGTTTGTGGTTTATGCTCTGGTGTAGGCGTTGGCTCAAGGAGCATCCTTAGCAACAAAGAGATACTCAAGCTAATTGTCGGGATTTGTTTATTGTGCTTGTGTGCCTAGTTTATGAGACACTCATCGCTTGAACTCTAACCTCATGCATGTTTTGGCTTAAATATATCTAACTGCAGCCGGCTGTCTCAAATGCTGCACATCTTTTACTCCTGGATGCCATTCTAGACGTCAAGCATCAGACATCAAAGTCAACCACAAAAGCAACACCTATCCATCAAGTGGTAAGAAATACACGATCATCATGCTCCAATTTGGAATGCTTTTCAGTGGCTCCTTAGTGTTTAGTTCCTTTCCATCTTATGGCTGCATTGTGTTTCCCTCGCTCTCTATTTTTTTTTATTTTTTTTTTATTATTTTTTGCTTATCGATATCGCTGGCCTTTCACATGGCACGTCAGGAAGACAATGCGACGCTGTCGTGGCAAGTAAATTCAATTAGAAGCAATACAAAAGAACAACAAACTGCAGCACAAAAAGGCATTCAAGTGGCAGACAGCCTCGATAGACACACACACACACATACACACACACACACACACACACACACACATACACAGAGACATAGATACAGAAATGTGTTCTCTAACTATATGGCATACACCTGTCCCAGGCAACTTCAACTTCACATACTTGGGCTGTTGCCCATGTCATGTATGTTGGCGCCAAACGAGAATATTTTCGAGTCAAATATCCATGGCCATCCATTAAATGCCTACCGTCAAATCATAATTCATTTTTTCCATTTTTTTTTCACATTTTTTCCCATTTTTTTTTTTCCAACTTCTTAGTCTTGGTCTCGTCGTTTTATATTGCTGTGTATATTCTTCTGCTATTAGCCATGGCCACTCCTAGGCACGCAGAACCATAAACCAAGCAGGCAGGCCGGGCAGCGTTGCAACGTGGCAACAACTACAACGTACATGGGGCAGGGGCAGGGGCTGGGGAAGGGGCAGCGGGGGCATTGAGGCAGCTGTGGGCACAGGTAGGGCCCAATCTATGCAGCCAGTTTGCACCTTGCGCAACAACGGCCAACGACAAACGATCCTCACTTATACGGTTGCATCGCCCGCGGCGCAACGAAGGTTCATTGATACTTTGTTGCAAGTGCAGAGGCAGCAGCACCACTAGCACCACCACCACCATCACCAGCAGCAGCACTAACAGCAACTGCAGCAGCAGTTTCAGTTCAGGCAGCTCAGGTGCTCAATCAAAGGCAATTAATGGGTAATCGGAATTTCATAAAGAGCCAGAGGCAGATACATAAGCCGTAGTAGTTGTAGTAGTAGTAGTAGTAGATGATGCAGATGCGAGCCCAATCGCGACTCCAGTCAGCTGGAAATTCAGCGGAAGTTTCCAATATCACAACCTCCTCTTTCCACTTCGCATTCACTTTTGCTAGAGAACGTTGCTATTGAAATGTCAGCTTTTCATATATGTGTGATTGCCTTGGCTAATTTGCTAGTTTCTCGTTGCTCGTTGCTAGTTGGTCATTTGCAGATACAGATACAGATACATCAACAGATACAGATACAGATACATATACAGATACAGATACATCTGCTGTTATAGCTTGCCAGATGCAGTCACAGATATAGGAACTGATATACCGATACAAGTGCATTAGCCAAGTTTTGCAAATACAAAGTAGGCAAATAGCAAATTGCCAAATGGTAAAATGGCAAAATGGCAAAAACGTATAAACGCAAAAACGCAAAATCAAAAGCAAAAAGGCGACACGAAACTTTATTAGCCCGTTGACGCAAATTAACGGTGACCGCTTCCATTTCGCATTTCAAACGCGTCAAACGGCACCGGCCCCAAAAAAAAAAAAAGAAATCGCAAAAAAAAAAAAAACAGAAATTGCCGAATGCTGAATGCTGAATGCTGCTGATGCCAATGGGTTTTCGAGCCGTGCTGTGGCCAACGGTGGTGCTGCGTGGCTAACGGTGGGGCCGCTGCAATGGCACCCCATGGCTGCTGCCAGCAAAATAATTTGTAAATGTCAGTGCATTTTGACAGTATGCGGTGATGTTTTTCAAATTACAATTTACAACAGGCCGCAGCGAAAAAAAAAATAGAAAACTGCAAAACTGTGACAACAACAACAACTAGAAGTCAACAGCAACCGAATGTAAATGAAAACAATTTTTGCAAAAAAAAAAAATGAAAAAATCAAACATATTTTTTTAATTTCGGGTTTTATTAATACTTCTATTTGCAATGTTATTTTTGTCATTTGTGAGCGCGCGCCAGCTTGAGTTTTCTGATTAAAAGCGATTCGTATTCATATTCGTATACCGTATATACATATTCATAGTCGTATTCATTTCACATTGCTGTCAAGCATTCATTCACAATTATTTTTACTTTTCTAATGCAATTGAAATTGTCTGATTCAAATTGACATTTCGACAGCATTACTTTTAGCAGCATTATGCATACGAATTGCAGCAAATGACTGTCAAACTGTGGCCTTATGAACTAATTATTTCATAATGTAGAAAAAAACAAACTGTCAATTATTTTTAAATGTTTTTGGAAATTTTTGATTGTTAAATATATTTAATTTTTCAAAATGTCTATATCAATATAAACGCATATTTGAAAATTTTGCTATCGACATTTTTATAAATATTTATAGAATCCCCAGTCTAATGTATATTTTCGTAAAAATTAATTTACCATTTCGTTTATTATTTTGTTTATTATATTTGTTTAATTTAATTGTTTATTTTTTAGATTTCTTGTAATTGTACGCTCATTTGAAGTTTAATTAGTTTTGCCTTTATGCGCTTTGTGAAAGGCTAATAATTTGGCCAAATGTGATGCCACTTTCACCTGGCAGTTGGCCAGGCAACAAATCTGTTGAGGTCGCTGCTATTTTGGTCATTTGGCTTTAATTTAATTAGGCAAACAGCTCTAGTTTGGGGCTAATGGAATTGCAGCAGATGGAGCACAATAAAATGTGCATTAAATAAACTTTTGGGTGTGGCTTACTAGCAATTGACGGCGGCAATGAATGGCCTGTAGTCTGTGTAGTCTGTGCTGTCTGTGTAGTCTGGAGTCTGGCCTAAATGTGCTTAGAAAGCAATGCGGGTTAAAATTAACTTGAAGTTAGTTTAGAGCTGCTGCTGCTGCGGCGGCGGCGGGTGGAGAAGATGAAGCGAACAAATGCCAAACACAAATGCGATAATAGTTGGCAAAGTCAATGGCTAGACAGTAAAACTAACAACTGCAACAACAACAATAACAACAAGAGACAGACTTAAAACAACAACAACACCAACAACAACAAGACTAACAACAACAACGAAATTGAAGAAAATTACACTAAATTGGCTTCAATTATTGTATTAATTTGGGTTCCGTGTTGCTTTCCGGCTTATCCCTTTTTTCCACATTGTTGCTATTTGTTATTGTTCTCTTTCAGTCGCTGTGTCTCCTTCTCCGTCTCTGTCTCTGTCTCTGTCTCACTATCTCTGCCTCTATATCTGTCTCTATAGTTGTCTCGTTGTTTAGTTTTACTTGGCGTGGCTCTCACTGAATGATACGACCGCCTGGCGACTGCCAACCGGCAACTGCCAACTGCCAACTGGCAACTTGGCAACTCGGCAACTGGAAACTTGCAACTGGCAATGGGCAACTTTGGACTGGACTGCAATCATGTTGTTTTCTAACTTGGTTTTGGCATTCGACTGAGCCACTTGGGCCATACTTTGTCTTCATTCTAGCTGTTTGCTGTGAGCTCTGATCTGTTCGCTGTTTTGCTGTTTTGCTGTTTGGTAGGCCTCAGCTTAGTTGAGTTATTTCAAAATTATATTAGACAGCAGCCAGCAAAAGTGGAAGATGCCAACTGCAGCTAGCCAATGCAATGCTCTAGCATTTGTTATTATTGTTGCTGATGTTAATGTTGCTGTTGTTGTTGCTATTGTTGTTGCTGCTGCTGTTGTCGTGCAGGAAGCAGCGACATGGCGCTGGCCTGGCCCAAAAGGAAGCTGACGATTATGGCTCGTACGAGCATGCATGTATGTGATTACTGGTTTTGATATGAACTCAGTCTCTAGCTCTTGCTCTGATATTCAGTCTGTTTTTTGACTACATGACCATGGCAACTGCACAATTCCAAGTCCAAGTCCAAGTGAAGCCGGAAGAACTCGGCTGCTTGACATTAATCTTGAAACTGATTAGGCGACAGCTGCTAAGCAAAGCTAATCATATTTTCTGTTGGTTTGTATTCTTTTTGCCAGCTAAAAAGAAGCTTCAACAAAATGAGCAGATTAACTGTTTGAATAAAAAATTAATTAAATAATTTATGGCAACATAATCTAAGCGCTTAACACATGCAACAGCATGCAGATGCAACAGATGCAACAGCTGCTCATTTGTATCTATATCAAATGAATTTAGCAATTTAATTCGCACACAAATTAAAACAGTTCACTCGACATTTGAATGATTATTTTGTCGTTTTAAATAATGTTTTAAGCGTTTGAATTAAATTTAGCATTATTTATCAACAGTTTAGTCATAATTGATACATTTCAAGCGGAAAGCATGCTCAATGGCTAAGCGATTTAAATTTAAATCTATAAAGTCGATTTGAAAGCTGAGCACAGGATTATGAAACTATAAATATTTAAAATTTTGATTTTTATGTATTTCATATAAATATTTGAATGATATTTTATTATATATAATATATATAGATTTTTATATTTCTTTATTTATATTTTGTATTTATTTTTTAATACAAACAATGCCAAGCTTTAGGCTGTGATTGTTTTGTTTGTTTATTAAATGAAAAATATGAAAAATACTCAATATCAAATTTGGTTTATCATACAGTAATTTTTATATAAATAGTTTTATTCGTATCAAATATACATTTTTTATAGCATATAAATAGTGTGTTTATGTTAATCTACATTTTTCGCTGTTTACTTTGCTGTAGAATTTTTTTTTAAATATTTGTTAAAAAGCTTGCACTGCATAAATTGTTGTATTGAGCGATCAATAAATCGAACTCACCAAATGCCTTTAGTAGATGCCACCTTCAAGAAGTTGCACACACACACAAATGCTATATTATATAGTAGTTGCATATCTGTGGCACTTGCAACCAGAAAATGCAGCAATGCCGAAAATGCAAAGTGCAAAATTGTAAAGTGTAAAGTGTAAAGTGCAAAATGCAATTTCCTCTCGAAATGTTTCCGCTTAAAGGTCACACCAAAAACTTTTTTTTGTTATGTTTTGCCGTCGCCAATTGGCACAGTGCAACAACGCAATTGCAACAATTCAGTTATAGTTTTAGCAGTTTCAACGCACAGCACACATTCACACTCACACACATTCACACTTACACTCATACTCACACACACTCACTCGCAAACTGAGGAAATTGTACGCTTTATTGTTTTGGATACCGCTAGGATATAGTACGTGCACGTTAGAACTTTTACTGTGTGAATATATATATATATGAATATGAATATATATATATAAATATTTGCCAAGAGTCACGAGTGTGCAAATTGTTCTCTTGAGAATTGAGAATTGTGTCTGGTTTTGGCTGCCGCGCGGCACGAAAGCCGAAATGCGAATGCGGCAACAGCAACTGGGTTGCTAAAAAAGCGACTCGGACTCGGACTCGGCCTCGCAATCGGCATCGACAGCGAACGGCAACAACAACAACAACAACAACAACAACAACAACAGCAACAGCAACAACAGCAGCAGCAACAACAGCAGCGGCTACGGCAAAGGCAGCTTTGGTCTTATAGGCCGGGCGGCATAATTTTTGCAGTCGCTGCCGCTGCTGGCGTCGTGAAGCGAGTCGAGACCAATACAAGCTTCACTCTTTACACTATGAGTGTGCGTGTGTGAGTGTGAGTGTGTGTGTGTGTGTGTTTGCGTGTGAGTGCATGTTTATGAAATTGCAATTTTGCAAGCAGCTGCAGCAACAGCAACAGCAACTACAACTGCAACAGCAACATGTTGCCCGAGTTTTGTTGCCGTTTGCGTGCAGCTTTGTCGCTCACAGAACTCACCACAGTTGCTGCACGTGTTTGTGCCACAGGATTAGCCCTAGCACACAAACACATATACAAATAAACAACTGTTGTTGTTGTTGCAATTGCTGCTGTTGTAGCTTTTGTTGCTGTTGCTGTTGCTATTGCTGTTGCTGCTACAGTTGCTGTTGTAGTTCGCTTGTTTGTGGGCTTGTCCCCTGACTGACATTTCCTTTTGACTTGGATGCGCCTACATGTGCCAGCAACAGTAACAGCAACAGTAACAACAGCCAGAACAGCAACAACAACAGCAACAGCAGTAAGGGGGCGGGCTGGTTCCACTCAGTCGCTGATCGAAGTTGACATTTGCCAGGCGCTCAAAGCTCAGCACAAATTGGCACAGTCGCAGTCATAGTCACAGTGACAGTCACAGTCACAGTCACAGTCATAGTCACAGTCACAGTGGAGGCCATGAGCGTTTCCCATTGCGCATGACAGCGCACAAAATGAGGGGAAGAAACAAGCAACTCCCAGCTCGAGTGAACAGAATCGAGTGCATATAGCTCTGAGTCGAGTGAATCTCATTTCTCACATCAGTCTAATGCCAATTGGCATTTTGCATTGTTTTTTTTTTGTGTGAGACACCCACTTACAGCAGCAACAGCAACAACATGAACAACAACAGCAACATGAACAACAACAGCAACATGAAGAACAACAGCAACAGCTGCTATTATAATGGGTGGGTGTTGCTGCTATTTGCATGCAATAAGTGAAGAATTCAGATTCAAGATTGATGTGAGACCTGGGATAGCAAATACTTGCTATATATGGATGTGTATGTGTGCATATAAACTGCGTTGGTTGTTAATTAAATGCCAACTGCCAAAATGCACTGAGAGAAATATGTCCCATGGCATCAAGTAAAAGCTTAAATTATAGGAAAAAAATTGGTTGAAGTGTATCAAAATAAGGTTTTGTTTGTTTTTTAATATGAATGCAGAAATTCAGTATAAATTTTTTTTGGGAAATTTTTGCGCTGCATGAATACTGCAGCAGTAATCAATCAAACTGCGGCAAGTCAATCATAGTCTGAGTAGAACCATATTGGCAATGACAGCAGCAGCAACAACATCAACAACAACCACAGCAACAACAAGCACAACAACAACATAAACAACAACAACATCAGCAACATCAACAGCAACAATCTGACATACAGCTGAACATCTGCTAAAGGCAATGCCGCATTCTGTGGCAGACAACACGGCGTATGCGTTACCCACACCCAATTTCAACTAAAAAAGTACAAAAACTTTGCACTGTATTTGTGTGTGTGTGTATGTGCGTATGTATGACTATATGTGTATGTGTGTTTGTGTATGTTTGTCACAATTTGTGTGGTAATTTGTTTGCAGTTTTTGGTTTAGCTCTGTGCTCTGAAAACGCTTTGGGCTTTGCAGGGGTTGTGATAGCAATACCAACAATTTTGTGGTCTACTTTTGCAGCAAACATACGCACATACACACGCACACACACACATATACACATGTAAAGGCAACAAAACTGGGAAAAGTTTTCTGGCAGCAGCAAAACCATTAGAATTCAAGGCAACAGCAAAAGAACCAAAAAAAAAAATGCTACAACTCCAAGTCGAGTTGGAAATTCATGAATGAAATTGAAACTAACTGGAATGTTATTCTTGGTAACACACACACACACACGCATGCATACATATGTCTCGTAGTTACTCCTGGCTAATTATATACTCTAGGCACGCCCAGTCAGCAGACGTTTATCTGCATTACATAATCTCTCAAGATGTGGCTGAAGGTGACCACAAAAAAATGGTATGAAGAAAAAAAAAACAGACACCTGAAGACATGGAATTTATTTGCCCAGCAATCAACAGATTTTCAGCGTGTATTTATGGCACTTGGCTTCCGCAGCTGAAGAGAACACGAACACATGTTCCCAGTTTCACATGCTCAGGGCCACAGGATGAGGATGCGACAAACAAAGGGTCGCATATATATATTTATTACATCATAAGAAGGCGCAAAGGAAGCAAACAGCAAAAGGCACAAAACAATCACAGACGGCTTAACCCACGCTCTGTCCCTCCGAATGTCTCTTTGTCCGTCTTTGTGTCGGTTTGTCTGCCTGTGTTTTGTGGGCTCTGACTGAAAACCGAAAGTGCCACGGTAGCCTATAGACCTACTTACACAGCTAAGACAGTTGGCTTAAGAGCAGGGGCTCGTTTTGGCTTGGGCTCAGGCTCGTTTGGCTGAATGAATGCGAGACGCCGAGGAGCATCCATTGTTTCGCTTTCATTGCCTTGGCAGCGGGTTAGGAGGAGGGCAGCGACAATAAATCAAAGGCATAAAGTTGAATGCACTAAGACATACACATAGTAAATGGGAAAGAGCGAGTAAGAATGAGACAGAGAGAGAGAGAGAGAAAGGGAGAACGAGAGAGCAAGAACGGATGCAAAAGTCGTCGCTTGGGAACCTGAAGCTGCGGCTGCATATCATACTTTAACCCTTGCCTACCTCAATGACGACTACAAGTACAAATCTTGGCAGGCAAATCTGAGACGCAGTAGGAAATAAATAAGAATATAAAAAACAAACAGAAAGAGACAGGGAATCAGTGAGAATAGAAGAGAGAGAGATAAACAAGTGACACAGACTGCGCGCTGAGAAACGTCAGCTGAGCGATGCCGCTGCCTTTTGTGGCCAAAAAGGGTTATCAACGTGAACAGCGGGTAGCGTAGGGGTAGATCAAGAGAGTTGGAGAGGGGAAGCGGTAGAGGTAGAGCAGCATGTACACTCGTCAGCCAACAAGATGAAATGCTGATAATCCCTCTTTAATTTGTTTGCCAGTGCAACAGCAGCAGTAGCATCTACAAGGACGAAAGGGTCTTGCAATGGAGTTCCTTGACGCTGCTTTGCATTTGGAGAGATAGCGATAAATTCTGTATAGCGCAACGAATTTCCAGGAACAAATGGAAAACCATTTGCCCCATTCAAAGCAAAAGCACTTAGCTTAAAGTATGGCCCACAAATAGAAGAAGAAGATGTGAAAAAAGGGTTCGTTCGTACGACTTGAGGTTCGAGCAGACAAAAAATGGCATAATTTGCTTAAGGAAACTTTTCCAATTTATAAATGACAAACAAAAGCACCAAGAATAGAAAAAAAGTGGCAGTAAAACTCAGCATAATGAGCAGCCGAAATGGGTGGACATTCCTGCATCGGCAAGGGGGGAAGGAGTGCCCAAATTAACGGCATTTCTCTAACGCCCAGCGCCAAGTACAGAATTTTTCTAATTAAAGTGCGGGGCGATTTGCATAAAGCAAAAGTAAAGTAAAAGCGAAGAAAAAGAAAATGCAAAATGGTAAATGGTAGATGGAAAATGGAAAATTTATAAAAGGAGCAGCCGTTTAAGCATTAATCAAAAAATCAGCCAAAAATTAAAAGAAAGAGAAAGAGAGGGAGAGAGAGAAAGCGAGAGAGAACGAGAAAGACAGAGAGAAGGAGGTAATAGCACAAAGCAAAAGGTATAGAGCAAAGAAAACTTGCTGATGTAGAAAGAAGAAAACAAAACAAATGGAGAGAGAGAGAGAGAGAGCTCGAAAAAAGGATTACAGAACTCTATACAGACTATAGGTCTGTAGACAGAAACTAAAAGCTCTGCTCATCTATGTGGGGGATGGCATCCTAATGAATTACATGCTAAAGCGAAAAGTTTTTCAAGTGTATCTGATGATGATGATGATTTGTATAGTACAAAAAGTTGAGTTGGCAAGTTATGCATGATTTTAGTAATTCGTTGAAAAGTTTTTAGTTTTTTGTTTTGAGCATTTTAATTACGTGATGGCATTAATACAAATTGTAAAATATTTCAACTGTTTTAATTTGCAGTATTTTATGTTACCCTACAATTCTGCCATGTTGTAAATTCATTCTTAACCTCAATGGTATCACTGTGAATCGCATTACAATTTATGGCAGGAGAGAGGCTTCATCAAATTTTAAATGGGTCAGCGTCACCTGATGCACGCAATAAATTAATGCGCGTATGTGGAGAGGACACAGATACATGCACAGAAAAAGATACATACACAGATAGAGATACATTTAAAGATACAGATATAGATACATATACAAACACAGACAGGAACACTCTGGCACAAATACATTCTCACATGTAGACACACCTTTATTTACGCAGTTAACCAGAGACATCCAATACCATCATCATCATCATCATCATCATCATCATCATCATCATCGTTATCTTTATACACAGTCAGAACAACCTCATCATCATCATAAATATGTGAACACATTTCAGTTGCTATTACTTTTAACTTCCCTCTTGTAAACGTTGCTTCGTTAAAATATACCCTGCATCCGTTGGCAAGGGGTAAACCAGGCCATCATAATTTTGTACAAATATATGGGATGGAGCTCGAGACACCTAATAATATCTATTATTATGAACTGTTTTAGCACAATTACTTGTAGGGTATCATGTTATGGGAAGACCCGTTTCTTCATATACGAAATACACAGTTTTTTCTTACTTTTTTTTAAGGCTTTTTCGTTGTTTTTTTTTTGGAATGATGAAACATTTCATTACCAATGGGCAATGCACTCATGCCACTAGCTCCAAACTGTGGCTGTCAGTTCAGTTCTTAAGCCCCTTTCCCGCTGCCTCGCACTCCCCTCCATTCGACTCTTCTCCACTCCACCTTACAAACCGCAATGAAATTGCACAGTCAGCAGCAACGCCACCCAAATATAACTGAACGTAGCTCAATGGAGAACGTGAGAAGGAACTTGGAATGGTTGGGGCATGGAAGTAGAGAGCTGGTAGCTGGGAGCTGCTTGGGCGGATTTTAAGTGGTCCTTGATAAGCGGCTGGACATCATGCACGTAATGCGCTTTACCAAAGTACACACAGAGCCATGTTGTCTTCTCTCTTGGCTGCTACTGCTACTGTTGCTGCTATTGCTTTTGTTTCTGTGTTAATTCCCGTGCATTTCGAAGCAAACGCTCTTGCACAGACCAACTGATGGAATATCAATATTGTGGCAATCACCACAAAAGGAAGCAACAAAAAAAAAAAAACCATAAACCAGATGCTATAGACGTAAGCCTGGGGATTGCTATGGTTTTTACATTGGTAGTGGAATTTGGAAGGTTTTTTTTTCGTCTGTGGGTTCATGGCGTTAAAAATGTCACTGATTTAATTTACGGGACACTCACACACAGATACACACCAATACACTCAGTTGCACAGTTACCATTAAGAAATGAAACTCAGTTGACAACGCCCTCTCTCTTTCACACGCGATCAAATTTATTCTATTAAAAAATGCAACAAAATTTAATTTTGAATAAAAAAAAATCAAACACGCACACATGATGTATTCTATAAATCGATTAAGCATTGATTAAATATACGAAAAAAAAGACAAGAGATAACTGGTTATTTATGATTGCAAATGCTGCCATATGATTAATAAATTAGTATTAATTGAAAAACATTCGTGTTTAATTAATGAACGAAGCGTAAATTTGCTGCTTGTTTTTGAGGTTTTCATTCAATTGCCAACTTAATGGAGCGTTTTTTTTCGGACTTCGATTTTTTAGAATCA
>JBANCZ010001290.1:0-22908 GCA_037040025.1 Sphaerogastrella javana | reverse complement strand
TGTGTAGGGAGGGCAAACAAAATCTTTTAATCGATTATTCAATCATATGATTCATTTTAAACTTGCTATTACTTACATTACATATTACATTTAACTTTTTATCGATTCGATTGATTCGAAATGTTTAGGGAAAGTAATCGATTATTGTGCATCATATGATTAATTGTACCATCCCTACTCCTAGGTGACTATAAATGCTTGAGATCTATTGTATTTACAGTAAACTCACCTCTTCAAAAAGTATCTGAAAACGTTTTCATTTTCATCGGCTTAAAATTAAATGAATTTTTTCTGTGTATATCTAAATGTTGAAGAATGAATTAATTATTTATCGTATAGGTCACAAGTTGCAGGATTTTGAAGGAATTTAAATTATTATTTGAATGGTTTTTTTTATTAGAAATATAGACCTGGTGTACTATGATGTAAAATGGATTATAATTTTAAAAACATGCTCATGCTTGAGCATATATCATTATTATGTTATTATATTATATTATTGTATTATTGTTACCATAATTACTGTAGGTTTTCCTACCATACCTGTAGTTAATTCTGTATAATTTTGTATTTCCAGATATGCTGCTATTTCATAGATTGTAATATTTGAAATTATAACAATCGTCCAAACTGATGTACATAAAATGTCATTGCATGCACAATCTATTAAAGGTGCAAGGGATGAGAGCATTTCTGTTTATATAAAAGAGTGCATACGTTGTATAATTTGTATAAATATATATATAATTTAGTATATGCACTTTCATTGATTTACATATATATTGCATATTGATCGCAACTGCAGCTCATTCTTCAGTTAGCTGCATTTGACGGATTGTCGCTCTTTCACTTTTGGACTGTTTGTTGCATTATGCAACATATTGCTACCAGATGCAGCTACCCAATAAACAGTTTGATGACAGCATTTTGAATATACCGTCGGTTGTGGCACCTTGACAATATGTTAACTGGGTTAACATCGACAAATCGGATGCAATAACTATGAGTTGTGCCTGTTGTTGCTGTTCCTTTTGTTGATAAATGCAAAATGTTTGTGTTTTTACATATATCTGGGTGTGTGTTTATATGTATATGTATAATAATATATAAACGTACATTTATATATATATATACATATATATATATATGTGTGTTTATATGTATGTTATATATATATATGTATGTTTTTTTAGTATATGAGCATGTGTGTGCTTGTGCATCATTTGTGGCATGTGCCGTACATATTGGAAAGAAAAAAAATACAGAATTATAAATAAAATATTTGCATTTTTATTGAAAATTAAAGTAATTTTTTATGCAATGCACATAGAGACACACACACACACACACACACACATACACGTACAACAAATGTATGTCTGTATTTGCGTTAAAATAGAAATTTATAAATAGAAAATTATGAAGTTTTGCTTGTGAAACTTGTCATACCTCTCAAATTATCTATGGTAATAATGAAAAACTTTGTATATATAGACTTAGTATATCTAATCAATGTTTTGGAATATTTGTGAAGTTCCAACAAGCGAAGAATTATTTACTTTTAGTATAACCATCAATGTGGAAAAGTATTATATTAATAGTATGTATATTAATGAAACATTTATATCCAACCAACTAATTGACATCGACTGTAATAAAATTGTTGAATTTTCCATAGCACTCTATGTGTAGATTATATAGAGTATTTGAGGCTTTCATCAGATTTTATATCACGACTGATGTATGGGTGTATCGGTGTGTGTGAGTGTGTGTGCGTTTGAGTGGATTGCTGATGCGTCAATTTGCTATATGCAGATGAGTTGTCATGTGCTGCCCCCTTTCGGCCATGGCCCTAGCACTGGCTCCTAGGCAAATGTTGAATTGCACATGATTCTAGTTTAAAAGGGCGAGCTGTCATAAAAATTGTTCTTGCTTCATTTGAGTGGCATGTGTGTGGCACGTCAAAAAAATAAAAAAGTAAAAAGAAAAAATACAGAAATTATTAATAAACGTAAATTAAAAA
This sequence comes from Sphaerogastrella javana, assembly GCA_037040025.1. Classification (NCBI taxonomy): domain Eukaryota; kingdom Metazoa; phylum Arthropoda; class Insecta; order Diptera; family Drosophilidae; genus Sphaerogastrella; species Sphaerogastrella javana. The sequence continues at coordinate 20,885 of JBANCZ010001290.1, read as the reverse complement.
AAGTAATTTAAATTATACACATATGTTCGTGCAATGATAAATTATTCAAATGTTCATCAAGCTATCAAATTATAGGAAGTCAGCGAAAAATATAAAATGTTAGGTTGGATATCTCAAAGGTATAAATATATTAATGAAATGTCAGAAATCGATGAAGTTATCGAAAATGTTGCAAAAAAATGCACAAATATTTAATTAAATGTAAAATTGAAATAAAAACAAAACTAAAACAAATATGGTGTAAAATTATATGTTTATTTGAGTGTATAGTAGGCGGGATTAATAGGTTAATCTGTAAAAGAATATATGTTTATTTTCCATTCGTATATATTATATTTTATTTCTTTCTTTTGCTGTAATTAAGAGTACTTTACCTCCTCAAAAAAAAAAAAATATATACATATTTGAATCTAAAGGTAATCGTAGAACACTAGATGAAAAACATTTTGCATGTAGTCTGCCATTTCTATAATTATTTCTATATACACTATATATTCGAACGATTGACACGTTATCTTACTGTCGAGTGCATTCGACTGTTGCACCTATTATTCATTTTCAATGTGGCGATTGGTTGGTTTTCTATGGAAGAGGGTTGCCTGTTTACATGATTACGTATGTACATATACATTACAACACATTATTATGTATTTTGAGCTGTAGCAATATGTCAACTGCAGGCTTAGTTTTGCCTTCAGCCTTTGCTGCTGCAAATTATTAAAATATAATTTATGGTTAAATAAAAAACAGTTGCAGTAAAAATACGGTGTTTTGTGATCCGAATATGAAATACTCTACACTTTCTAATAGTATACCATATACATATAGCGCAAGTTATTTAATTTAAATGAAAATAGAAATAAAAAGATTTGTCAAGTTTTGTATTAAGAGCATATAATATTAATAATAATAATTACTATATTAATTATAATATCTCGATATATATATGTATTATATAAGTTTTCGAATGAAATACCTCAAATAAGAGGCGCTTAACTCGTTACCAATACAAAATATACATTGTTCCCATTTATATATTCTTGTTGTAATATTTTTTTTAATAACCTGCCAATATTTTTGGCATGATATGATATTAATTCTTTTGTATCACTGCATTTATAATTTATTGAAATTTATATTAAAACGCTGGTAGACTGATATGGGTAGTTCGAGTTCACCTATTGGACACCCATTATGAGTTTGCTTGTTGCGCCTTTTTAAGTAGTTTAATATCCATGAGTTTTTTCTTTTAGATTTAAGCCAATGAGCGTGAGTAGAAGTTTATATAAATAATTGTTCAGTATCTGTAATTATTTTTATATACCATTAAATATGTAGAAAATAAAATTTAAAAATGCATGATATCTTTTTAACAATATGAACTATAAACCATTACTGTAATGTGTTACTCTATTTATTAAGATCATTACTATATATCATATACCAAATATTATATCAATATTTTATTTTTACTTAAATTCCTTTCCATTTCATATACTTTTTGATTGAATTATAAGAGTCATGCATACGGTATGGGTATGTACTGTGGGATTAATTCGTTAATCCCGTTTGATGGCAATCCACAGGCCTGTTTTGTGGTTATAGGGTATTCATATACACATACACTGTGTATCTGTGTGTCTGTGAGTATTTAGTATTATATACAAATTCGCAAAATGTTTCATTGACCTGACGAAGAGGTGTGAAAATGTCAATGCAACAAAAATGTTGAAAAGTTTTGTTTTTGCATTTTGTTCGATATGCGAAAAGCGCATTAAACATTAAGCGGTCGCATGGAACAGATGGGAACATACAGATGTACACACACACACACACACACACACACACACACACACAGAGAAAGACAGACAGGCATTGAAGCGTAGAAGAGAGTTACAAGCTGACAAAGAGATGCAGAGGATGCAGCAGCGAACCGAGTGGATTTGTCGCTAAAGCCGACAGCTTAGTGTGAGGCACAGCTGCCTGTTTGCACTTTGTACCTGTAACGCTGGCTGAGATAGCAACAGAAACAGCAGCAGATATGCAAAGACACAGAGCAAGGACAGAGATAGAGAATGAAACCGCAAATGCAATGGAAACAACAGCAGCAACAGCAACAGCAACAGCAACAGCAACAGCGGCAGCAGCAACTACAATTGGATGCGGCATGAGGCAGCGGCAAGTGTCAACAGCGATTTGCATACAAAGCCAGCAGTATTTGCTGTTATTATTGTTGTTGCTGTTGTTGATGTTGTTGTTGCTGTTGTTGTTGCTGCTGTAGCAGCTACCGCTGTTGCTACGCGTGCGGCTCATCATCATTTGTCAAGCCGAGGCATGGCCTGAGTGCCAAATGCGGGTGCCGTTTCATAGCTGACGGGTTCCGGCTGCTTTAGCTGCTATCTTAAATCACAGCAGCTCCCTCTCTCTCTCTCTCTCTCTCTCTCTCTCTCTCTCTCTCTTTTTACTCTTTAGTATGGTTCCTCTACTTTTTACAATCTGACTCAACCTTTAGCTCTTTCCTGGTCTCTGGCACACTTCGATTATACAAAGGGTTTTAAGCTGCTCTCATCCCAGAGCCACAGCCACATTCACATTCACATTCACATTCACATCCACATCCACATCCAGAGCAGCAAGAGCTCTTTAGCTCTTTGCTTACCTGTGTGCCAGTTGTTGCTCAATTCCGCTGACTTATTGTTGGCAATTTGTTTGTCATGAGCCTAAGTCCTGCTTTCATTTAGATCTCAGTTTCGTTTACAATACAATGTTGCCTCTAAGATGTCATTCATGTGTTTGATGCACAAATGCGAAGCGAATTCATTGAAAAGACTATGCAAATATTTCTAAAAATGATGTCAAATCAAACGAAATAATATTTTTTTTTTTTAAATCAAAATAAAATTGTTTACGATCTCTCACAAAGTTGGCTATGAAATGTCATTCGATTGAATGCTTTAAAACGAATCAAATTGAATGTTAAACATCATACGAAATACTAGTCAGATATTTCAAGTTACTCAAAAAAACACTAAATAATATTTTGTTGTGCCGAAATATTATTTGTAACTTATATACGGTGTTTCTTTGTAAACTCAGATATCTCTGCAAAATAGGTGTAAAGCATATTTACTAAATGCTTTTTACATCCAGCAAGGGAAGTTCGTAAACCCAAATTGATTATTCTACCAACGAAAAATTGCGTTTCCCGCGTATTCTATATTATACCCAAAAACCCCATTCAAATCGAATCCTAATGGACAAAATGATGAAGCCGATTGACCAGGAACTAGCCCAAATTAAGATGAAACACGATCTGGAACCATTTCGCTGTGCCATTATCAGTGCATATGGCTTACTCACCTGGGAGAAGCAGTACTATGCCGGTATCATTTTCGGCATTATCAGTGGCATATATCTGTCGCTATGGTATTTGGACTTATCGTTCATAACACTGGTGTCCTTGCTGGCAATACTTGCATTCTTTATGGACTACGTTCTTCCGATGCTGTCGCGTGCGATCTACAACGATGCCAATTGGGATGGTGAACAGGAGGCTAAATTCGAGGAGGCCTGTGGTGTGCTATACAGCATCAAGTCTGGTTTCTTCCATCTGTATGATTATTTGTTCAACAAGCGCAAGTCGACATTAGTTGTAATTGCAATTAGCACTGGTCTATTGGTTCTGGCCTGGATTGGTGCCGTCATTAACAATCTGTTGCTCATGTACTTTACCACTGTGGTGGTGGCTATGTGGCCCGGCTTGATCGAGAACGATGTCGTCAAGATGATTATCCAGAAGGCTTCGAATATATTGAATGATAAACTACAGTACGGAAAGAAGATACTACAGTAAAGATACAGAGTTCCATTTCCAAATTATTATAATTACACTAATGGATAAATCATACGAATAAATCTAGCAATGCATAAACAATGATATGCGCACTAAAAAAATTACATCAACATTTGTATTTTAATAATTTGGAATATTTAAAAGACGGCATATTGATTAATATTGGTATATATTTTATATAAGCCTGTATCATATAGTGCGTTACAATATGGTCGTAGGGAGAAAAATCACAGCTTTATAAAAGTATTTTTTTAATATTTGTTGCCTAGCATTATTTGGTCCCTTGAGAAGCCTTAGTTCACTGTACTAACCATAGAAAAATAAAATAGAATGACAACCACAACCATAACCACAACAACGAATACGACGACGACAACAAGTGAACACGCATCAACGCACTTGAGAGCTGGACAGGCACAACAGCGACGGCAGGGGCGGAGAAGAGTCTCTGACGGGGGCGGAATCGGTGTCGCTGTCGGTGTAGGTGCTGGAGTCGGAGTCGGAGATGAATGTAAGTGTCGTGTGTCAAGTGTTGCCGCTGACGACGCAAGTGTCAAGCAACTGGACGGGAGACTTGAACCTGGAGCCAAATCTCTCCCAGGCGCTGACGTTGCAGGTCACCGCCCATTGTTGGGGTTCTCCAGGAAATGGTATGTGTCTTGGCAAATGGCAGGGGGTAGGACGTAAGGGATATATTCTACGATCTGGGATTGTGCGCTGCTGGCGCTGTTGGCCTGACCATGGCAACTTGGTAAGTGGCAAGTGGCAAGTAGTAAGTGGCAAGTGGCAAGTGGCAAGTGGCACGCACACGAGCGCAAATAATCATAATAAAGACAAGGAGCAAGATGAGCCAAGGGTAGTGGAAATGAGAACGAGAATGTCCTTCTCCTGCTGTCCAGGCTCTGTGTATGTAGGTGGCAATGGTGGTGGTGTTGCCTGGTCATAGGAAAATCTTATTTCACGCTGTAAACCACAAGGGAACGTGCCAAACACCGCAAGCAATAAATGAGATGATGGCGATGAGCAGAAAAATTGCGAGAGGCGTCTGCGTGGTCAGGGGGCAGCGACGGAACGAGAGGGCGGCAGCAGGACAGAGCGAGAGGATGTCAGGACGTCAGGACAACAGGACATCAGGCGAAACATGGTGACATTGTAATAATTATGCCAAAGATTATCCTTAGACCCGTGCTCGCACACGCACACGCACACGCACACGCTCACATTGAACCACCAACAGCATAAAAAAGAGATGGCAACATTTGCGTCAACCAATACAGCAGCATCAGCCAAACAGAGACGGCAGCAATTTTTACTGCGGAGGTGTGAGGGCGACGACTCTGCCGCAGGATATAGCAACAAGATGAGCCAAAAGACAGCACAGCACCACACAGCATAGTACAGGACAGAACGACCCTGTGACACAGCGACATAGCGACATAGCGACAGAGCGACAGAGCGACAGAGCAACACAACGGCCCGTCGCTTGACGATGTTCGAAGCCGCGAGCGAGCCGCGTTAAGTAGATGAGCTTCAATTTGTGTGCCTCCTTGCCGGTCCGTTAGTCTTCCGTTTGTTCATCCGTTCGTACATGTGTCTCATCTTCTCTCTTTCCCACTTGCGTGTGTCTGGCGCTCTCTGTGTGTGTGTTGTCGTCAACGCCTGTTGATGTTGATGGCCTCCGTGCACGGCGGATATCCTGTAACCAGATTTGCTCTATGTGATTAAGTAAGTCATTGAGATGGTCTCGGTGCCGATAAGCCGACCAGCTCGACCCAGACCCAGACCCAGACCCAGACCCGGACCCGAACTCGAACACATGCCCAACAAACCTAACCCAAACCCGAGACACAGACAAGGACAGGGACGTAGACCAAGACCGAGGCCCAGGCACAGACCCGGGTTCAGATTCAATCGTAAGCTCTGACCCCCAAACACCCAGCCACCCACATCAGCTCTTGCCGTAACTATTGTCGTCGTGTTATTACTGTTGTTGCATTTCTTAATTGTTGTTGGTGTAGCGCTTCATGATGCCATTGACTTTTATCGCCTGTGCATCTTAAAGTTCACAAAACAAATGGCAAAAAATACGTATATAATCCAAATGTAAGGAAGTGGTAACAAAAATCAAATTTCAAATAGAATTTTAGCCGCCGTTTTTAGCTAAGCTAATTACGGGTAACAGGCCTCTTGTCAAAAGTTGCACAGTGACACAAAATGACATATAATAATAGAATTTTCCATGGAGAACATTTTGTAAATCCAAAAAAAAACATATATACAGATGAATGTAGATTATTTTAAAAGTATATAGTATTATGTATTATAAATTTATTAAGTGAATTGAATTTATGGTAATAAAATGTTAAATATAGCGAATATTTCGATCGTTTTTAATATTCTTCTATTCGATTTGAAGATATAGAACATCATTTTTAATTTAATCACACCAAATATAAAGATTGATTAAATACAACACTTTGTTCATAAAATTAAATATAAAATATAATAAAATACAACTTTACGTTTATCTTTAAATAAAGCGTTGTCCTATAGTATTCTAAAATATAGAATACCATAAAATCTTGGGATTATAACACTTTGTAATATTATATTACGCATATTTCTAACAAAGCATTTTATACTATCAAATATTTTTTTTAAATTTAATAGTAATTTTAAATTGTTTATTTAATTACATATCGTCATCGTTGGAACGGTTTGCTACACGGTGCAACGATCTGTTTTCTGACTGCCAAACTAATTTCGTTTCATTGTAGGCGTGGCAGGCAGCCCTCGTGACAAAAAGATGGATAGCCCAGTAAACAAATGCCAGCCAGCCTGATAGACAGACTGTTAGCCAGATGCCATGAGTTGCGCCAAATGGGGAAAATGTGAAAAAAAAACCAAAAAATTGGAGAAATGGAGAAATGGAGAAACCGAGAATTGGTTGATATAGTGGAGTGAAAGATCCAAGAGTGGGAAGCCAGGCGACAGGCGACAGTTAGTTAGTTAGTCAGTTGGAGTGGCAATGGTTATGCCATTGGTGCTGCTACAGAGCACAGGGTGTCGTCTCCCCCTGCTCTTCGTGGCGCATAGTTTGTTTGTTAGGTTGTCCCGGCTGTTGGTTTTTAGATCACAAACCAAACTGTTGGCGACTTGACTGACGCAGACACGAAACAAAACTGACACTTCAAGTGACACCAACGAATCGGGGATTGACAACGGCAACAAACGGAATTCACAACAACAAAACTAAACAAAAAACTTTTAAAAAATTATATATATATATGTATATATATTTGTTTGTTTAATGAGCACAACTAAAAAAGAAAATAGGAAGAACCAAGAAGCATTATAGAAATACAATCGAAATGGAAAATCTCATCAGAAATCATAAAACAGTCACAAGGCCCATCACAAAAATTGACACAAACTGAACGAACAAAGCAACCTTAGAAAGAACTGCGAAGAAAAAAAAAGCCAAAGCAATTTCAAAACTTCATTTGAATATTTGTGTAACGAAAAAATGGAACATTATTGGATGGCAGTATTTCCTTTGGAGCAGACAGCTAATTAGTTGTAGGCAAAGTAATTAACTCTTAGTATCACTTTCAAAGATTCTTTAATTTTAAATTAAGTATTGCTTTACAACATTTCTACCGATATACATACATCTATATATTAGGTGTTTTTTTCTTAGTCTTTGTAAATAATATATATTTTTTTTGTATTAAAAATTTACATAAAAATAAAATACTCGTATCCGTATATTTCGTTATGTAAAATATTTTCGTTTTGTTCAAGACATTCAAAAATCGGTGATAATTTTCAGAATTTTACTTCATTATGGTGATCTGATTACTGGGCAGCCATTATTTACTGGTGAAGTTTGCAAGGTCAATGGTTTTCATATTAGTAGTGGAATTGATAGGTGTATTACGAGCAATTTCATTAGTACTCCTAGCCATGGTGGAGGATTTTTCTATTGCAGTAGCAGTTCTGCTTCGTGTTGTGTATATGCATATGAGGATCTCAAGCGCCAACGGCATCGAAAAACGTCATCAACGTCTACATCGGTAGATCCAGTCGTAGTCATAGCCGCAATCCAGGTTGTAGTAAATAGTTGAAGGCAATCCTATCGGTTTGAGTTGGATATGCTGTCGGCATCATCGAGGGTTTTCGATTAGATTGTGGTTGACAGATACTCGCGCTTTATAAGATTCTATTAAATTATTGCAAAATGCATATATGTAGTGGCTATGGCAATGGTATCACGAAAATTAAAATTTATTCAATTGAAATCATAAAATATAGTATTAAAACTATTGTTTTGTTGTCATATTTTGACATTTCTCTATAACTTTGATTTTAAAAAATATGTTATACCAGTTGTTCATCTATGTTTCCGTAACAAATTGAGGGAGCTCTTAAACGTTTACAACATATTTAATCTATACTAATTTATATATATATATATATATATATGTAATAGTATACCTGCTGATTATTGGAATAGTTAATTGAATATGCAAAATTTAATAATTTATAATTTGCAGTAAAAATCAAATGAGAATATTTCTGAAATACAAAAGGAAAAAAGTGCTCTTAATAACTTCAGCAGCATGAATGGTTTTGTTATTAAGTAATAAAGTAATTACAATTTAATCCCATGCAAGCCTACACACACACACACACACACACACACACACACACACACACACACATACACACAAACCCATGGATAGATGCAAAACCCGCACAAATAGTTATACATATAGATTTAAATATACATATTATCCAATATGCATGTTCAGTATGTGGATGTCAATATATGCCATATAAAAGAATTTATACAAGTATTTTACATTTATGTATCTGTGTATGTAAGTATGCATGTGCAATCATAACATGCCACATTTACATGGCATATGTACAGGAACCCCATGAACCGTAACCATGCCATATGTAAAAGGTTTATACACGTTGACCGCACTCGATATTTTATATGCACATCCTGCTCTTCTGCCATATGAATAGCAGCAACGTAGTAATTGCAATAGTATTTTTAGTATATATATACATATATATATATATATTTATTATATATATATATATATGTATTATATATATACATATAGAGAAAGAGTATGCATATATGTGTTTTTGCAGCTATTAAAATTTTGTCCATATGCGTTTTTGGGAAATCTATTCAAGTTTATTTAATTGGGTATTATCGATAAATGTTAATGATTTCCGATTGTTCATTTGATATGCTAGGAATGCCAGCATTTTAGATATGCAGGCAATCAGTTTATTTAAATTATTTATCTCCAACCTGTATCTATAGCTATTTTCCGTTCTATTTCTCGGTAGACCGTTGTACAGAATTTCATTTTTTTAGTTACTTTTCATATATTTTTCTGTGTTTTAATAATAAGAAATCATATCATTTAACTCGGCATCGATTTGTATATAGAAAATTAGTAAAACTTTGACGAATGGTCTACGCTTAATGCAATTCGATTTTTTTAAAAACTATTGTAAGAATGTAAATCTTTTGACAACATTGTCTTATATGAATTATAAAGACTATAGATTATATTACATGTAGTTCAAGTAAATATATTCGAATTTTAATGTTTCAAGAGGCATTACATCCCTAAAATTATAATAAATTTTTGGTCAAAGAAAGAATAAGTTCGTTTGAAAGTCTGTCTATTATAAGAGCTCTTAAATCTGTGCATAATATACCTAATTTGTATATTATATAATAGACGTATATATTATATAATTGTTCAGTTGAAAAACTAAACAATTATCATGAATGTATCAAAGCTGTCCTATCCGTCCGTTTAATTTAAGACCTATCTTTAGAAAACTATCAGATAATCTCTTACTTACTTGTTACTTCTTACTTCTTACTCGGAAAATGCCTATAAAAAATTTTTCCAATACTAACAGTCCCTGTACTTTTTTAACGGTGTGTATACATTTATTATGCATATTTCCTTCTTATCGATAGCATATTATCGATATAGATTGTCTATTATAGACATAGGTTATTCAGTTATATATCACATATATATAAGAATCGTTTGCAGAATATTATATAAAGCACCGAAAATAATATACTGCCACAAAAATACTATACAAATCGAAAATACTAAAAGCAGTATCCCTACTCAGGCTCCGCGTCTATCGTTGGATTTTTTTTATTATGATATTATTACTATTATTATTGTAAATGGACTAGCGAAAGCAAAAAAATAAAAACAAAAAGAAGAAAAATAAAACAGCGCCGACTGCAAAAAGCAAAAAATAATTGCTACAAAAAATGTAAACATCAATTCCAAAGGGATAAACAAAAAATTAAATAAAATGAAAATATTTAAACAACAGAAAAAAATGCATATATATATATATATATATAGTATGTATGCAGCATATATGATATATGTATGTATGTATATGATATATGTATGTATGTATGCATGCATATGTATATGTATATATTTATTTATTGCATATGTATACATATTGTCATAGTTGTTCCTACTGTTGTTATTAATACATGATGTTGTTATTGCCTTTGCTGTTGCTGTTGTTGTTGTTGATGTTGTTGTTGTGTTTGTTGCTGTTGTTGCTGTTGTCATCACCATCAACGGGTTGCCATTGTCGCCAGTGCTCGTTAATTCAAATATTTATTTATGGCAATAATGACAAAATATATTTTACCCATCAACACATGGCCATAAAATAATGAATAGGGAGTAACCAACGGAATTGTTGATATTTAGTATACCCTGTATATAAATTCCATTAGCTAAATTCTTTTCATTTGAAACAAAATTCTATACGATTAATGCGAGTATAATTTTAGCAAATATATGTAGAATTTACAATGATATTTTAAATCAAACCTATTTTAAAATAAACAATCTATCTAGGATTTGCTTAATCAAATTGCAGGGTATTCACTTGAATTTATTTGAATATTGGACAGAATATTATAAGTTATATATTTCATATGATTAATATAATGATGTATATAGGAAAAAAAAGTATATAATATATTTAGTAGACTTTCTGCATATAATTTTTTCTAGTTTTTCGCATACAATGCTCTCAAAGAGACATTTTCCTCCTGAGGATTTCCTTAGGTTGCAGAAGAGTCTCTTTCAATATCTTTTATCATAATATCAGAATGGTATCAATTTATCATAGTTTCAATCATTTGGATAAAGCCATCTAGTCGACCATAATGCTTTAAGACCAGTGGCCAAAATGTGCGACACGCTCGTCGTGCAGTTCAATGGACGACAACGGAACGAAACCGAGTCGAAGCTGAGATTCAACTATTACAGGTAATACGAGGAGTACAAGCATAATGCATATTAGTGCAACTTGTATGAATGGACCCTGTTAAACGCTAATATTGCCAGATGCTGCTGAAGCAGTAATGTTGCTGTTGCTTTTGCTGTTGCTGTTGCTGTTGCTGTTGCTGTTGGTGAGCATCAAGCAACAGCAAAGAGGAGGCAACACACGACTGACATAATCGAGACAACAACGTTTCTGGACAGGAGCGCTCAAAAGGAAGCATCAGTTGGATTGGAAGTGCTGCTGCTGCTGCTGCTGGTGCTGCACCAATGCAATTTCATTTTAAAAGAAAAATTAACGCGAATTATAAAAAATAACCAGAAAGTGTGCAGACAGCCAGTCAAAGACAACAAATTCGAGTCAGCGGGAAAGAGACAGTGGGATGCATAGAGCGAGAGACTGAGAGAGCGTGAGGAAGGGGTCTAAAAAGAAAAGAAAAAAGAAAAAAAGAAAAACAACAGGAGTGTGCTGCACAGTGTACAATGCAAGAAAAACAACAACAAATAATTGGTAATCTTGCAGATATAATGATAATCACAACAACAACAGCAGCAACAAAGCATTGCCGGAGTCACAGTCAGTGCAAAAAGTTAACGTGCGCTCAATGTCCTCATTGAAGTGAAGGTAAAAATGGCAACAGCAGCCGCTACGTGCTCAGTGCCTGGAGACCATGGACCATGGACCATGGAGATTGCGGATTGGGGTTTGCCTATTGAGAATTGTGCATAGTATACGGTGTACTGTGGCACCCAGTGTCTGGGGTCTGTTGCATGGAGCATGGAGTCGAGAGCATCCGACCTGCTCTCGACCGCACCGCTACGTGAGTAGCACGCGGCGTGATTACGGGCGGTTGCGGTTTTAGTTTGAGTTTCAGCTCAAGCTCCAGCTGTATACTCCTCATTTGAAAACAAAAAACAAAAAAAAAACAAAAAAACGACAAGCAATTTTCAATGCACCAACAGCGAAAACAACGTAAGACACATCAGCAACAGCAACAGCAACAGCAACAGCAACAGCAACAGCAACATCACAGCAACACCAATAGCAAATGCAACAATTTTCAAAGACTAGACAACTAACTAACTTATCAAGTTCAATATACCCTCTAATAATTTGACTGTTTACATATTAAAATGCAAGCATTATTGTTTGATTTTAATATAATTGATCTAATATCATCATATCATATAATATCTATCACAGTTAGTTGTATTTAATACCAATAATCGTTATATCTGTTATCTACATTAAATGATAATATTGTTGTATCAGATGACCTTAAATTATTATTAACTTCGTATTTGAATTGTATTGAAGCAATTGTATTTTAAATTTTATTAACATTTGAATTGATTCTCTCAAAACTCAACTATCGTTGAACCAAATGTGTAGCCCATCATAGAGAACCTGAAAAACTCTGATCAAAATAAAGACAGTTGGTAAAAATTGCTCAATCTAGAACGGTTGTGTTTGGTGATCAATTCTTTCAGACGTAATTAAACTATTACCCCTGCGATCTTAACTTTTGCTCGATATTGGAAAAAACTCCCTAATTCTACACATATTAAATTATTCAAAATATAGTACTTCCAATGCGAGGGACGTTGCATATAGGGATGGCTAAAAAAAATCTATTAATCAATTATTTAATCATATGAATCATTTTAACCTTGCGATTACTTACATAACACATTGCATTACACTTTTTTCGCTTCGATTATAATGAAGTTCTTAGGAAAATAATCAATTATTATCATATGATTAATCGTGCCATCCCTAGTCGCATATTCCTCATGGAAGTAATGTTGCAAAGGGTATAACAACTACTGCTGCAACATTTGCAACAACAACAGCAGCAGCAACAGCAGCAACAGCAGCAGCAGCAACAGCAGCAACAGCAGGAGCAGCAGCAGCAATTGCAACTTGTGGAGGATAGAAGTGCAATTCAAATGGCAAGTGGGGTTGTGGCTGTGGCTGTGGCTGTAGCAGTGGCTGTAGCTGGAACTGTGGCAGCAGCCATAAACATAATTTCATATCTGAAAACGCAGCAGAATATGTACGAGTCTACCAGGCACACTCTCTGCTAGGCTTCTATTTATGTGAACTGCAATGGGATGGAAGCCGCATAGAGGGGGCGGCATTGGGCGCGAAATCAAAATAAAACGATGGGCGTTTATCGTTATGCGAACTGAATAACTTCTGGAAGTTTGTTTTCTTCGCTTTTGCTGCTGCTGCTGCTGCTGCTGCTGTTGGTGCCCAACCTCAACCTCAACCTCAACCTGAGTCTGGCTGGCCCTTCGCATTGAGTATAACCGATTCAGTAACAGCCTGCCTTGCCCCCTTTCACATCCGCTGCCCCTGCACCATTTAACAGCTGCTGTTGTTGATGTTGATGTTGCTGTTGTTGGTGTTGCTGCTGCTCTGCGTAGTTTGCAATTCAAACGTGCCACCGAAACGTTAAGTTTCTTCAATGTTTCTTTGGCTTTAGTTTGGTCTTGGTTTTGGTTTAGTTTCGCTTTGGTTTCATCTTTTCCTTTCCATTTCGTGGCACACAGCTTTTTCCTTTTTTTATCCTTATTTTCTCATTGCGTTTTTTTTCGTTTTTTTTGGTATTTTTTTTGTCTTTATCTCTTCTTTTTGTGCTTTTTTGCCTTCTTGTCTTTTGGTAGGTTTGGCTCAATGCTCTTCAAAATTATTTCCTGTGTGCGCCTTCTTTTCATTCTGCCTGACTGCCAGCTTCATTTTCTGCTTCCTTTTTTTTTATCATTCCCTAAGTTTTCTCTTTTAGTATATATATGTGTGTGTGTGTTTGTGTGATTGCAGCCATTGAGGCGGACAGCAAAGTTTTTGTGCTTAGTTTGTGGATCTGTGGCCCATTGCTGCTATCCATAGTTAAACTGCTGTTCGATGCTTATCGATACATATCGCATTAGTTGGGGCTTTCTGCTCACTGGTCGCTTCCTCTGAACAAACAGTGACTGATGAATGTATTCACTATATATTGGCTACCGAATGTCTTTAAAGTAATAGCCTTAATAACAAGAAAATATAATATAATATTATTTGAAAATAGTGAAAATGTAAAACCCCTTTAACAGCTTAAACAAAAAAGTATTTGACACATTCATATATCCCATTACAATCGTAAGGTATAGAAGCATTCTTTGGTAGAAACATCTGTATTTACTTTTAGCTGTAATGCAACATGTTTTTTCATTAACTCTTTTATCTTGAGCAGTAAATAAAAATTGTAATTATTTTTAAAAGAAAAATAGTATACAATCTATTCATTTAGTGCTTAACTTTGGTGTTACAAAAATATCTTAACTAGTATAATAAATAATACCTGCCGATAATAGACTGAATTACGTAGGCACGCTTACATCCCACTTCATCACGGTTCAGTATTGTATTTATTATATTAAAAAAAAAGGAAAACAATTCACAACACATATGATTTATTTTAAAAAGCTTTAAATATAATATAATATGTACTGTAAAATAAATGTATTGATATAAATCGGGAAATTCTGAAATTGTTTAATATAACTATATATTTAAAAAAAATAATTATGTATAGACAAATTATGCTAAATAAATACGATTATAGATCATAATCATAATATTTTACTTTACTGATTAATTATTAAATTAATATAATTCTCAGTAATTAAACGCGATTTTTTTGGAATACTCGGAAAAATAGCATTAAGTTTATTGAATGAATATAAATATTATTGAATATTATTTAAAAATAGATTCTATTTAAAACTAGAGTGCTTAAAAAAATTTTCATATGTTTATAAACTATGTCCAAATGTGTGAAACTGAATCAGCTTCAAAAGGTATTTTTGCGCATTGCGGTTTATAGAAGTTTTCGGATAGAAGACACAACTTTTTATATATTTTTAAATTATAAGAAAAATTTGTAGAAATGAAGGAATTGAATGATGGTTTCAATATTTAAATTAGGATTACATTTTACACCATACGCATCATATTTATTACCCAAGAATCATTTTATACTCTATGAGTTATTAGGAAAAACTACGTTTTTTTCTTCTTCTTTTTTTTCACACAGAAGCTACGCATTTAAATTTCGTCGAGGGGGCTTTAATGCGTGTTTTGTCCATTTGTGGAGAGTTTAGCAAATTGATAGCTTCTATTTTGACATAAACTTTGGCATAAACGGCAAGAGGACGCTCTCTGGGAGTCTGTTTGTAAGTCTTGGAGTGTTGCATGTTTTGGCTTGTCTACAATGTGTTGAGTGTTATTAAGTTTTGGGGCGTATTTAGAAGTCGTTGAGTTGGGTTGGGTATGCGAAGTTGTTTGGGGGATTTTATGCAGCAGGTCATTAGCAGAACCTTTTCATAGCTCTGGCTCTCGTCAGCCGTTAACGTTTTGGCTAATTAGCTTTTGGTCTTTTTGTGCGTGCAACGTTTCGAGCTGGTTGCAAGTACGTATTAGCTACTGCTACTGCTGCTGCTACTTTCCGTTTGCCATTTGCCATTTGCCATTTGGCAGTTGGCAGTTGGCAGTTGGCTGTTGGTATTCTCACATTTTGCCATTTTGCCGTCGTCTCTAATGAATTTTCAATTGTTAGTGCCGTTTTATGAGGTGTCCCGCCGCGCACTTTGTTGCGCAACGCTCCAGCTCGATGGAATGCTTCCGAGCAGCTTCTGGTTACCAGTTAATGTCCACTGCAAATCTAATTACAAATCACAAATGGCCAAAACGCTCGAAATGGCCCATAAAAACGTCGGGCAGTCGAGCGCATTACGCAAAACGTTGCCTCAAATGCGACATGCAATATCAAAAGCCACACACATACTCACACAAACACACACACACACACACGCACATACACACACGCACACACACACACACACACTCACACACACAGCTTAGCTCAGTGCAACTCAGCATTAGCGGAAAATTGAAAACCCACGGGCGATCGCCTATACTTGGACTGTAGCCGAAGGAAAACCTCACCAAACAACACCGAAGTCGAAGATACACTTACATAAATAAAATACAAAACTTATTTATATATAAATATATAAATTATTTAATATTATAAATAAAATATTTAATTTTTTTTTTATTAATTCGAGTACTTGAACAACGTTGTACCGTATTGAGAATTAACAATCAAATTTTACTTCTGAATTAAAAAAATTCAGTTTGTTTTAAAGGTTGTATTCTTCACGTATAACATAATTTTTATATTATAACTGAGCCTAGCAATAAAATAATACATGAATTATAATTGGACTGAAAAAAATTTAGTTTAAATATATTATTTTATTTATAAAACTAAAAATAATAAACTAAATTGCACTGTAATAATTATATTTTATGTATGCAAATACTAATAAACTATTCAAAATAGTATTTGTTTATTGTTCTCGTACAACTTAATTATATTTGAACTGAGCATAGAAATAAAATTAGTATATCTTATTCTGATTTGGATATAGCTTTAATAAAAATTAATTAATTTATATTATATATAAAATTATATAGAGAATTCCATTCAAAAATTCAAATACTTAAACTAAATTGTATAGTATTCAGTTAATATTTTAGTTTTTGAAAATAAATGATCCGAAATAATATTTTTGTAATGTTTTTAATGTTATCATAGAACTTATATTATATACCCAAACATAGTAATAAAATGTATACACCCTATGGTAATTTCTATAAGGCGTTAACATTGCCCAAGATGTTGTTGATGTTGAATCTGTTTATAAAGCATACGCCGCTTTGGTCGCTTCGCAGCATCAAATCACAAAAGGCGCCAGTGTTTGTGGTAGCTCAGAGAGCCGAGGGCGTCTAGGGGAAGTGGAGGGGTTCGAGTGGTAGCGCACGTGACCGTCGCGACGGGCCCAGATCTGGTCAAGTTGAAATGCAAATTGCAACTTCCGTTAAATTGACGCAGCTGCCAGGCAGGCGAGACTCAGGTTGAGGTTGCAATTGCTGTTGCTGTTGTTGTTGTTGTTGTTGTTGTTGCGGTTAGCCAGGATGGGGGTTTTCTCATGACGAGTAGCCGCCCATGGGCAATCGTGTACAGATTTGCAATGGCATTGGCCATGTCATTGCTGAAGTTGCCGCTGTTGCTGTTGCTGCTGTCGATGTTGGTGTCGCTGCTGATGGCTATGATGCGTCTGCAACCTTTGGCATAAACTCGTCTGGCCAGCCCAGCCAATGCTGGCAGTCAATCACACGTAGTCAGCTTCCAGTTTCCAACTACCAGCTGCCACAGCCGATGCAAGCATTGCCACCAAGTCGGCGAGGCAACCGAGCAGCGCTGATGAATTATGAATTATGAATTATGAGTGCAGCTTTCGTCTGTGTCTCAGACAAATGACTTCAAACTGCAACGGAAACTGAAACTGAATCAGCAGCAACATCATCAGCAGCATCACCTGCAAAAACAATGCCCAAAAAGCCAACTTCAAGTGACTAACACTAGCACCCAATGAAGTTTTGACTAGGGATGGCAAAAAGAATCTATTAATCGATGATAAATTTTGAACCTTGCGATTACTTACATAACACATGACATTCGACATCTTTTCGATTCGAAAACAATCGAGAAAAATAATCGATTATTGTGCATCATATGATTAATCGTGCCATCCCTAGTTTTGACTTACTAAATTGATTTATGTGCATTGGCAACGTTTCGCTTCCATTTTTAATGGCACCTTAAGCTCTTAATGCCTTTTCATTTTAGTCGCTGTTCCACTTCGCTTTTGTTTTTTTTTTCTGGTTTTTTATTTCATTTTTTTTTTCGTAAATTTTGATTTTTAATGTTCGTTCGTTAGTTTTTATCTATATATATATACTATAGTATCTTTTGAGTTGCGCAACTTTTTGCATGCGCGTTCGCTCGTTTGATTTATGAAAAAAGTTGCAGCTAATAAATGTCACATAAATGTGTGAGGGCTTCTTAAGCACATACATAACCTGACCCCCAAAATCCCCCCATTACCCAGAGCTAAGCCCATCTGGGCTTAGCTTCGTTGAGCTTACTCTATGGAGTAGTACAGTGCGTTTAGTTACCAAAATGTTGGCAGCTCCTTATCACAGTCGCTGGCTCGTTAGAAAATTTTCTAATTACAAAACTAACATTTACAATGTAACTTAGAAACAAGCTCAGTAACAACACGAGTACATGAATGAGTGTGTTTGAGTGTGTGTGTGAGTGTGTGAGTGTATGCAAACAAAGCAGTTGATGGCTGCGCTGGGAATGAGCATGGGTTGAGTGAGTGCCTGTGTGTGTGTGTGTTTGGATGCGTCAAAAACAGAAGCAGTACGACGATGCAACAAGTTGCATACACAATTAGCAGCGCGATACACACACCCACACACACACACACACTCACACTCATACACATATGTTTGTGTATGTGCAACGGTTGAAGTTCTCGTCCTTGCCACTGCTTCCTATTGGCTTGTCCTTGCTGGGGCATGAATCTCTGAGGTTGAAGCTGTGCCACAGTGCCACAGGAAGCGTCTGTTTAACTTTTAAGTGCTCCACAACGATACTCATAAAATTTTCTCCAGGTAATTTAGGTATGTGCCCATCTACATGTGTATGTGTTGCATGTATGTGTTACATGTGTGTGTGTGGCGTCTGTGTCTGAGTGTGTTTGCATCTGTGTATATTGTTATTGTGGCACTGGACTTCAAAGTGAACCCGATCTCTCTGGGCTTGGGCACGCATAATAGCATGAAGTTGTATCCTCTCATTGTCGTCCTTCCGCTTGCCGCTTGCCGCTTTCCTTCCATTCCCTCTGCCCATGCCTGCGCCCGTGTCTGTCCGCTGTCCATGTTGCACTTTTGGCCACTTAAATACTATGCCCTAACTGCAACTTGGGGCATGTACGAATACAACCAGCTCAAGTTTTTTAATGACATATTGTATTTTAATTTATAACATAATATGGTGAATAAAATAAAATTGATTAATATTAATTAAAATATTAATTTTTATTATTAATATGGTATTATTAATATGGTTCAATAATAATATGATTTAAATTACTTACTTTCATACTATATTATGATACCTTTTGTCAAGAAAGAACCGGGACTGGATTAATCTTCGTTATTCACGGTCTAGTGCATCATGAGTATAACATAAATTTATTAATAGACCCAACAAACAAATAAATTAAAAACTATAAAATAAAAATAAAAATATCGTTTATTGAATATTAATGAAATTGCATCAGTATATGTTCCATATATATAAAAAATATTTAGCTGTGATCAAATAATTTATAGTATTAATTAAATAGCTAAAAATGAGAAAAACAAAAAAATGCTTGAAATTTTTACAGTTTAAATCAAAAGTTAGTAATATTTATATCAAAAAAAGGAAATTAAAAGAATTAAAATATTCTTTAAACTAGTAATTATCAAATTTATCAGAAAGATTTTTGATTTGGAGTTGATCAATGAGAAAATTAAAAATGGAATTGTATGAATTAGCAAATGGTCAATTTATATTTATAAATTAAGAAAAATATTTAAATAGTAGAGATGAAAGATTATCATCGTTTACAAAAATTATAATTAATTAAATCAAAAATTCTAAAAATGTAATTGCTTATTTTGAATATTCAAACATGTAAATAAATTAATATTTTTATATTAATATTTGAAAACAAAATAAAAAGAGAAAACCTTTCGAATATAAATAAGAATATTAATAATAAATTCTATCAAAATGTTTCGTTTACATTAATGATGTTAATTTTTTTTCAGTCATATGGTATTCAGGGAATTAATTTTATAAATTCATGGCATTTGATGATATAAAGAAATAAAGTACTGTTAATATACCGTGCAAATGTGGAGAGAGTATTTCGAATTCGTTGTGGCAATATTGTTATTGTTTTAGTACTCTCCGGCATCCGTTGTGAACATTGTTGTCAGAATCATTGTTGTTGCTTTTGCTGTGGATGTTATTGCTGTGGTTCCTATTGTTGCTGTTGCGCTTGTTGCAACTGTTGTTGTTGTTGTTGTGGCTGTCGCTAACGTTGTCGTTGCCTTGATTTGCTGCATTTAATGAGCGTTGCTGTTGCGCCTGCAAGTATGCAGCTCAATTTTGTCAAACGCATTAAAACGTTATTAAGCACTGCTGCCCTTAAGCAACAGAGTGGTATAAGTGTATATGTATTAGAGTATATATGTGAGTGCGTGTGTGTGTGTGAGGAGAGTGTGTGTGTGTTTTAAATATTTAATTATATTTAGCTGCCTTAAGTACTTACAGTTTTGCGCTCTTAGTGACAGAGGCACAGACAGCGTCACTCGAGCAAATATTCTGCTAATTCTACCCATGCATGTGTACGTGCATATGTATGTGTATTTGTGCATAACTTTGCATTAGTACTACATATATATATATATATATATATGTATATATGCATACATTTGTATGGCTGTAGCTGCAGCTCTGTTTGTGGCTGTCGTCTGTGTGGACAACGTTGCGTATGATTAACATTTGCGCTTGGCCAGCTGCAAACAGGCCGACGGCAAAAATGCTGCAATTCCCTATGATTATATACACACATATACATATATATATATATATATGTATATGTGTGTATATAATCATAGGGACTTGCAGCATTTTTGC
>JBANCZ010001289.1:0-22921 GCA_037040025.1 Sphaerogastrella javana | reverse complement strand
CAGAGCTGGACTCCGTAGGTCCATATGGGCTTGATGATGCTCTGGTACACCAGCAGCTTCACCCTCAGCTTCATTTTTGATTGTCTGCCAATCAACCAATAGAGCTGCTTGATCCGCTCCTCAGCTTGGCGCCTCTTCTTCATGATATGGTTTCTCCAGGTCAAGCGTCTGTCCAGTGTCATCCCAAGATATTTGGGGGCTGGCTCGTAGGGAATGACCGATCCGCCCAGGCTAACAGGAGGATAGTCGCCTTTCCTCAGGGTGAAAGTCGACTGAGTAGACTTGTCGGCGTTTATCTGAATGTTCCATCTCTGTAGCCATGGGTGGAAGATTCAAAAATGTAGATATAAATAGATAATAATATTTCCAAGAATTGCAATTAATATCATTTCCAAATATTATATTTCGATATGAAATTCCGATTGCAAGAACAGAAAATGAAAGACAAGTTGAAAAATGAAAGGTCTTTGTTCTCCCACGTAATGTTTGAACATTTTACGTTTACTATATTTATTTGTTATACATTGTACATTTATATATATATATATATATATATATATATATGTTGATATGTATTTATATTTTATTTTTATTTATTCTATGTCATTTCATCTTTGAAGTGGCTCAGACCCTTGCCTTTTGGGGGTATTCATTTAATGCGTCACAATGTTAAATCAGGCAGAAGTTTATCGAGATTTCAGAAATAGCTTGAAAATGTGCGTGCCACTTCTCGGCGTCGTTTGCTTGGCCCCCCAAATACCCCGTCTCCGACCCTGCCATACCCGCTGCTCCCCCCACTGCCACTGTCTGCATTCCGCGTGCCACAACTCAAGTAACGCTGAGATATTCTAATAGCGTGTGTAATGCTAATGGCTGACTGACTGTACGACAGTTGGTGGTAGTGGGGACCAATACGACCGTCTCTGTGCGCGGGAGGAGGTGTTGGCATTTGCAACTGATTTATGAAAAGTCGCTGACTGTGTGACACAGAGTAGGGAATTTCTGTTACTCTCTCTCTCCCTCTTTCCATCTTTGTTTCAGGCACTCGGTCGCGTGCTGGCTGTAAGTGGCTCAGAGGGAAATGGGAAAGAGTTTAAGAAGGGGTTCAAGGGCTGTGGGGGGTTGGGATATGGATGAGCACATGGCCAGCCTAACTGAAGTTGCAGAGCATGGCGATTCAATTTCATCCGCGTGTCAATGCAATTTGTAGCTGAAGCTTACATAACCCCAATCCGACCACTCACACACACCTATAACACACACTCACACACTGCTCAGTTAAAATATCGAGCTGAGCTGAACGTAAGACAATTTAAGCCCAAAAGTATTCCAGAATGAACAATGGTAACGACAGTTCGGTTATGCTTGCTTCAAAATACGCTTAACCCCACAAATTTTGCGAGTAGTTCATAAATTCAGAACAGCTGGCTGTCAATGGGTTAAGCTCATCCGATGCATGGTATGGCATGGTAGGGCTTAGTATGACTGGGTATGTGTGTGCCATGACGGGGTATTCAGTTGCTGGTAATCGGCAGCAAGTGCAAAACACGGAGCTAATCGCATTTGGCTGACGACGTGGCAAGGATTCGAGCTAAGCGACGATAAATGACAGCATTTCGAAACCCGAAATGAACTTTCTCTCGCCCGGTCAGCCACTAGTAGTACAACTACAACAATAATACAACAACAACAACAGCAACAACAGATGATTTCAACTTAAACGAACCCTGAACACGAAACCCCCAAGGGGGCCAAAGGTCGCTTTAGTCCCCGCCCCGTAGCTTGAGCAGTCAAGTGGGCAACTCGTCGGTCACACGCACCGTGTGATGAACTTGAACTTGAAGTCAAAAGGTAACACTAACTAACACTAACACAAACATATATACTAATAGCCAATGCCAATGGCATAGCATTAAACGCAATTAGTCGCACACTAAATACATGTATTAATTCAATATGAAGCCCTTAAATAAGCTCAGCCCAGATGAGCTTAGTTTAGTTACAGCTGCAATCGGATTGAATACAAAATTTCAATACGAAAAGGCTTGGTTTAAAGTTGAAATTGTGATTTAACATACAAATTTGGGTATTTCATAATGTTGCCTTAGGTTTTTCCACATTTTGCTGACTCGCAGGATTTAAGTTCAGCATAAAATATAATATATATATATGTACATGTATATGTATATCTACGGTGTCCTTTTTTTTGTTGGGTTGCAGGGACATGACATTGGGGCAAATTGTTGGCTTAGCCAAAATAAGAGCCCTTGGCTAAATAAAAAAAAAATTGGACAGCAGACAGACGATGGTCGTACAGTGTGTTGGGTTCCAACTAGTTTTTAAGCCAAAAATGAGTTGATCATCTGGTTGAAGCCATTGGCTAACACAATTTGTCAATTTGTTGCTTATACACTCATCCGTTTATATCTATCCCGCAGGCATGGCCATATGCGATATGCTGACGGTTATATTCCCCGCTCCGGGTCTCTGGTATATGTACACATTCGGCAATCATTATAAGCCGATGCATCCGGTCTCCATGTGCCTGGCCTATAGCATTTTCAATGAGGTAAGTCAACAACATTTACCCCAAAATAAAAAAAAGCATACATAAAACACTAGTCAAATGCACTCGACTAAAACGCGATGGATTTTGGTTGAGAACAGTCGAGTATATAAAGATTTCTGAATAACATTCTTTCGTTTTCATGTGGAATACTCTTAAGCACATATTTACCATAATTAGTATATAGGGTCGCATCCTTGTATTACATCACTTAGAGAAGCATATATACCTATAGCATGGTATACCCAATTGCGTTATGGTTGTTCGTATGTCTTAGCAGCAAGTTACCTGAGCATCGCGCATAGAGAAACCATTACGAATACGAGACAAGCACAGAGCAAGTTATATAAATAAACGTAATAGTAATAATAGTAGGAGTGGGAGTAGAAGTAGTAATAGAAGCACCAGTTATAGCAGCAGCAGCATCTTAATTGCTTAGCCAAGTTCAAGAGGTTTCGCGTTAGCTCCCCTCTTCAAGCAGCCTCTGACATAGCCCCAGCCTTAAGTTCAGCCTCAGCTTCAGCTTGAGTTCAGAGCTTCACCTGTCGCTGCCTTTCGCAGTCGAGTGTTGTTTACTCTTCGGCTTAAGGGGAGGCATTCAGTTGTCGTACAAGGGTGATTACCAGCAAAAGGTGTAAGAAGTGGGGGCAGGTATAAATTGGGGAGTAGGTATTGGGGCTGTATAGACGCTCATTGACCTAAATAAAATGCTTGGTTGCAGGTGGAATGGCCTGGGTTGGTAATGGCGAGGGGTAGAGAGGAGAGGGTGTTTTTTTTTGTCTCAGCCCTGATGTACGAGGCAAATAACTGACTGACTGACTGACTGACTGACTAACTGAGTGGGGTAGCTTGTTTTGTATTACAGTTAGTGTAACAGTTATTTGTGGCAGTTGCCTCTCTACTCTGTTGCTGCTGTTGATTGTCATTGTCGTTATCGTTATCGTTATCTTTATCGCATTTGCTGCCATGTTACGTTTGCATTTGAGTTGACGTAATGAGAAAAGATGCAGAGGCAGGGAAGTTTTTCACCTGCGTATTCGTTTAAAAAATAAACATTCATTCATTCAATTCAATCAGTCAATTATTCGTTCGCTTATTCGCTCTACTCGTGTTTATTAGATCGAGCACCTTTTGCATTATTTTGCCTCAGACTTGTGCGATTCGTACTCCCATTAACGTATTCCCACTTTCTCTCCCTTTGTGTCTTTCTCTTTCTCTCTGTTTTTCCCTCTTTTTCTCTGCGCTTTGATTAATCAACATCTTCAATTTATGGCACTCGTTTATAGAGAAGCAGAGTCGTTGTGGCACGGCGCCAGCAGATTGAGGATGCTGAAAGATGGTGACATAAAGCAAAACTGTTTACTCACTTCATCTGGAGTAGTGTAAAGCTGATAAAATGCGGCCATTGTTGTTCTTGTTGCTGTTACTCTGTTCCCACTGTAACTGTTTGCTGTTGGTGTTGGCGTTGATGTTGGTTTTGGTATTGCTACGTGCTGTTACCCGGTTCCCCAGGGATTTGTTCCAGCTAAATTCCATGCGGTGCCGCCTGCACTAACAGGAGGTGTACCGGCTAAAGGTTGTCTGTGTATGGGAGTATCGGAGGAGGTGTACGGGAGTACCGGAGGAGGTGTACGGTGTGGAGCGTGCGGTCTGCAGAGTGTCGAATGGCGTGTTATATGTAGTGAGTAAAGTGGGGGTATCTCTGGCTATCTGCGTATGACTGCCATAAAATTCAACTCACATACAAAGTGCGTAATAACCACTAGGCGGCCATTCCAAGAAGGACGAAGGAAAAACTTGAAGATTTCGCTACGTTTCATTTTGTTCGCTCTCGAAAATTTATATGCTCCTCAATGTTTCGAAAGTCTCGAAAAGTCAGCTACCTTCTCTTCCTTTATCTCTGACTCCAGCTCCCTACTACATTCTCCAATCCCAATTTCCCATTTCCCATGGCTTGCTCTCAAAGTCTCTCGGGTGACGCGTTTAATGGTCATGTTAATGTGCTGGAGTCGTCTGTATTGTAGAATGAGGACGAAGCGGAAGAGTGGGTAACCAAAATATACAACTTCTTGTTAACCAGTGGATGGTTAAAGGCAGTGGGAATAGGAGTGGTAGTGGTAGTGGTGATGCTCGGAGCGTGTTCGGAAATTGTGAAAACTCAATGGGAAAGCAAAGTCTGACACTGTGTGCCAATGCCTGCTGTAATTGCAGGCACTGCCATTGCCATATTGAGCTGGAAGACAAAGGCTTCTGAATCGGATTAGGCTACAGTTTAGTGCACTCCATCAGGAACAGAAAGTTCAGAACCAATCTATAAACGGAAGCACGGATGGGTGTGCATGCACGCATACGAACCTTGTGCTCTTTTGAGATTACGAAAGGCTGCACAATGCCAACAGTTCCAAGAAATCTCATAATATCACATTTCATAGCTCATATCTCAGTGAAATCGGTTAAATCTCACTTTTTTCTCTGCTTACAGATAATGCCTGCCATGTGCCACACCATTTCCGTCTGGTTGACTCTGGCCCTAGCCGTGCAAAGGTAAATATGCAATTATGTCTGACCTTCCTGTAGTGTATCTCTCTCTTTCTCTGTGTGTGTGTATGTGTTCAGAGATGTGAGTCAAAGTGAGTTATTCGTTATAGTTATAGGTATTCAATTGAAACGTTAGTGCCATTTCAACTGCAGCACCCTGTCACAGACAAAACGAGTTGCAAATTCCTGACAGAGGATGTGTAACTTTATTTCCTTCTACACAGCAAGCGACTCAATGAATCAATGACTGAATGACTGGCTAAACTCACACTGAATTCAACTCAACTGAACTGAGTAGAGTGAAATGGAATAATATGGTATGGCGTGAAGTGACTATGTAAGTGCTTGACTTGTCAATGGCACAATAAATCAAAATCAGGTCCGTTGCTCAGTTCTGCTACAGCATCTGCACGTCGCACAGTCGCACCAAAGCCCTGGAAAAACGTGATGCTATAACGTATTGGTGTACAAATAGGCATTCGCTAATAATACGGTGCCACTGTGCAGTTGCCTCTGCCATACAAATTATACACACTCACACACACACACACACAGACATACAATACATGCTGTGTATGTGTGTGAGTGTGTCAAACAAAAAGCCACAAGGCTCAGGACGAGCTTCTGTTCTTTCGTCCAGCTAACGCTGCGTATGAGTAATGTGCGTGTTCAGGCAAAGGTGCTGAAAATTGCAAACGCCTTCGCATACGTATGTGTAGTCTATTTGTGTTTGTGCATGTGTATGTGTACGTGTGAAGGTGTGTTTGTATGTGCCTATGTGCCTATGTGCCTATATGCCTATATGCCTGCCTGTTGCTCAATCAATCCCATTTGTTTAGCAAATCTCTTCTATTTTTTTGTATTTCATCTTTTTTTTGGCAATTTCTATAGCGAATGAAAGGTAAAACTTGTTTCACCTGTGTGTAAATGAACACGCAAATGTCTGTGGCAGATAGAAACATAGAAATAACTATATTTTTGTGTGCTTTTGATATATCCAGCGTCTGTGCAACATATATAGGATTGTACCTATGAATGGGGGCTTACAGTTGCTGCATGGGATTATGTATAGAATTCAAAGGTTTTTAGCTTCTTTTTTCTTAATTTTTTTTGTCGAAACAAAATTTAAGCTTATCTAACTTTAAGTTCATTGAATTGTTTCTAATCTCGTAAAGTTAATGTAGCAACATGAGTTGAATGAAATGTAATGCTACAACAGGACTTAGACATTTATCAGCTTTAATTCTATTTGAATGATATAATACTAAAATAATCTATAACTCAATGTTTCGTTTTAGATTAAACTATATAGAATAAAAGCGTAATAGTGTATCGACGGGTTTGCCACTTAAAGCTCCCGAAATGTTACCATATAATGTCATGAAATATAAAATAATCGTATAAACTTCGATGATATATCCAAAAAAAAAACAATTGAAACCTATAAAAGTTTAACTGTTTCTTTTTATGTTTTTAAAAAGTTTATCGATCATTTGAAATGTTATGAGTATATCCGAATTAAGAATTATTTCGCGGGGATCTTACTTTAAGACTCAAGTCCTATTTAGTCCAAGCAGAATATCAGACGATTTTTAAATTTCTAGAGCAAATGTGTGTCAATTGCTGAGGGGCTAAGAACTTAAATTGCTCTAGACATCAAAAGCCATAAATAAAGCCACTAACTATAAAATGGGCCGCCACAGAGTGGGTCAGTCAGCGCTATAAATGTTCCATATATGGTATACACTGTACACATATGTATATTAAATAGGATGGCAGCAACAGACAGAAAGTAGGTGACTGAGGTGGGGGTAGGTTTAAAAAAAAAAAAAAAAAAGAAAACAACGTAGAAAACAATAAACTAATATAAAATTGGCAACATAAATCGTGTAAGTGTGTGTGAGTGTGTTGGTGAGAGTAGGTGGATGTATGGGTCTGCGAGTGTGTTATAAGACTGTGAGTGGTAAATGTATATAAAATACGTATAAAATATAAAGCAGCAAATTTTCAAGTGGACATAAGTGGGCCGATGATGAAGGCGCCACAGAGTATGGGTGCTGTGGTGTGGTGGGGGCCATAAGGACAGCAAGGACCTCTCGAAAGCGGAACGCATTGTTCTATTAACTCATGTGTGGGATCATAAATTTTACAGCTTTGCAAATAAATTTTGCAACCCAAATGACAAAAAGAGAACAACGACAATGCCCACAAAAACAACAATAACAGCAGCAGTAGCAGCAAAGGCAACGTTAAAAAAAAAATTCAGTAGGGTCGTACCCCAGCTGTAGGAAACCTGTCTTTAGTATTTTTGGTACAATCTTATATTTTGGATGCAAAATACAGTTTACGTGGCTGTATAGTATTTTTTGTAGTTGATTCCCATAACATATTGATAATCGGTATATAACGTATGAGCGAGAAATCTTGCGAGCTCGTAAAAGATGGGATGGAACGAAAAAAGAGTGGGTGAGAGGTCGGATGGGTGAGTGGAAGAGCGGTTGAATGGACGAGCGGGAAAGAAGTGTGAGTGGGAGTGTGGGCAAGGGCGTAAGTGATGGGGCTGGAAAAATATCCAACAGTGTCTTTTATAATATAAAAGATAAATGATTTGGATGCTTGCTATCGGTAATCGATATCAACCATCGGTTATCGGTAGAAAAATTCGACGTATTATGTAATTGTGCACCTATTTATACAAATCGATCAGACCCTTTTAGGTTTTTAAACACAGTGTCTAAAAAATGTTTGTATATATAAAAAATAGAAAGAAGAAAAAAAAATTCGATGAAAACAGTCATAAATATTTGCGCCATTATGCGACTTGGACCGCTTCAAGTGGTTGTGTGTTACTGTGTGGTTACACTGAGTGTGTGTGTGTGTTTGTTCCTGTGTGTGTGTGTGTGTCTATGCAGCAAATAGCTAAATAATATGCTGTGGCATGGGAGACATTCGCCAGGCGTCCATCCCTTTGCGCACCGCTTCTAAAATGCGTTGAAAATTGCCGGAGGACAAATAGCGCGATAAAACAGTCAACGTTTATTGTTATTATTGCCTGCATTGTTGTAGTTGTTGTTGTTGTTATTGTTGTTGTTGTTGTTGATATTGTTGCGTTTGTTGTCAACTTATTGTATTTCAAGTGATTTTATGGGCATTCCATGTGCCACAAACAGCTGAATGGAACCTTGCCACAAGTTGTTGCACTCACTCTTTATCTCTCTTTCCTTTACTTTCTCCGCCTCCGTCTCTGTCTCTGAATTGAATGAGTAAATGTGAATGCGTATAAACAGCAAATTGTATAAGTAACTCATTCACTTTCAAGCCAATTATATTTTGAAGTATTTATGATAATAATTATGGCCCTAAACGTGCATAAGCACAAGTGAATACCTAATGAATGAATAATTGCAATCACAATTCAACGTTGACTTCAAACAACTGCTGCATAATTGAATGAGCGAACCAACGAATAAATGAATGAGTGCACGACTGAATGACTGACTGAATGAACGAATGTTATGAATGACTGAACATGGACACGGACACGGACATGGCTTTATGGCTGTAAAGGATAATACGAATGTTAACTGTATTCCTTGGGACTCAAGCCATTTAAGAATATGCTAATTACTTATAGTAATTATTTGGACGAATGAATCCTGGAAATTGCGATACGTATCTCGTAAATTTATTATTCTGCATGACTGATGAGTGTTTCTTCGTTTCGTTTCGTTACTTTATTTGTATTTTTCAGTTTTTATTTTTTCATTCTGTTTTTCTTGCCTTTTTGTTTTCGCTTTTAGAGGCAAATTAAGTAAATTGCAGTCACCGTGCCTTACTGGGACTAAATGTTATTCATTCAATTATTAATATCAATTCCATTTAAGACTAAACGCCCGGCAATCGCTGTGTCCTTTGTTTACGATTGCTTTCAACTTTAATGAAATCCCCGCTTGACAAAGGTTCAATGAAAGATTGATTGAAAACCATTTTTTGAAGTGCCAGTGCACGGCCGAGCCCCAAATAGGCAGGCACCAGCCATGTCAGATCGTACCAAGGCGCTGCAAATGTGGGCGTGCCCATAATTATGTGCATAAATTAGGCCCAAAGGGCCAGCCTTCAGAGAGAGACAGTGGGAGAGAGACAGAGGGAGACATGGTATTGTGGAGAGAGTACCCCAAGTTCAGCAGTGAAAACTGTTCGACCGTTGGGTTGTTCGAGTGTTCGGTTGTTCGACCGTTGGATTGTTCGACTGTTCGGTTGTTCGAACATTTGAAATTGCCAAGTCTGGCGAAAGCTGCATGAGCTTAGCACAGAGCCACAATCTCAAGTGCTCTGGCCTCTAAGACAGCCGTAGAGAACGCGAAAAGCATAGAGAGTGAGAGAGTGTGTTGAAACGGTGCAGGGCATTGACAGAGAGAGAAAGAGGAAGGAGAGAAGGCCTAAACAGATGGCAGCGAAAGTTGGTCTAACTATGGTCGCACAAGGCGAAAGTTATGTCATGGTGCGCACCACAGGAAATGGATGCTGTGGCGACTCCGTTGATTCTGCTAGGTTGACATGGCGCAACGCCAAGGCACTTTTGACAAATTACTGAAATTATAAAATTATATGAAAAATGCCAAGTTCATTAGCTTTGGTTCAGATTGCCTTAGCCCTTGGTTTTGGCTTTGATTGCTTATGGCCGTAAGCTAAACTCTCCGACCCTTTCAGTTGGTTCCAAAATGGTATGAGGGTCCTGCCTTGTAATGAGTATGGGCTTGAGATTGGCATTGGGATTGAATTTGAATTTAGAGTTGAATGGAAGATGGGGATGGAGATGGGGAACACTGGGTGACGGCTTGACTACGTTATCAACACGTTGACATCATAAATTTGCACCTAGAGAAAATTGGGTTATGCGTTGGCCCTGGCTGGCTATAAAATTATATTAGGCAAATGCGTTTAGATCAACGCTGACTGCCAGCTTGTTGTTGGCTTTTGACTGCCAACGTGGCTTTTATGCCTTAACTCGGCTAACATTTCATAAATAAAATCCATTGCCAGACACTGTAATGGCACTCAGATAAAGTCTTCCTCTCTGTTTTTCTGTTTCTCCTCCCTCAATCTATGTTTAAAAAAAAGTACACACTCTTGGTATATGTACATACTATATATTGTACAGATAAGCATTTAAAATACTCATGGAGTCGGTAGAGGTGGAATCTTTATTGCAATTCCTGCGCTTATTAAAAATGTAACTGTAATAACTTCGCTTTTTATGCACTTTTCCTTGGGGAAATATGTCGAGACGTCACATGCAGTATGTCAATTTCTGACAACTTCGTTTGTTCTCGAGGAATTTCAGGTGAAAGATTTTATTTGGTCGTATGAATATTGTTATGAAATATGTTATATAAAGGTATTTCATTTTATTCTGATGATATATTAATATAAACTAAATGTTAAGTTATTCAATTTCACTTAAAATACTTGCAGATACATCTACGTTTGCCACGCCCCCATGGCACGCACCTGGTGCACAATGCCGCGCGTGAAGCGATGCACCTTCTACATTGCACTGCTGGCGTTTCTGCACCAACTTCCCCGTTTTTTTGATCGCACCTATATGCCGGTGCAGATCGAGTGGAATGGCAACGAGACGGAGGTGTGCCATCAGGATACATCGCTCTGGGTGCATGAGTACATCGGCGTCGATCTCTACTATACGACCTATTATCTGTTCCGGGTGCTGTTCGTGAATCTGCTACCCTGCATCGTACTGGTCACATTGAACATATTGCTATTTGCGGCATTGCGGCAGGCGCAGGAGCGTCGCAAGTTGCTGTTCCGTGAGAATCGGAAGAAGGAGTGCAAGAAACTGAGGGACTCCAACTGCACCACACTAATGCTTATTGTGGTTGTGTCGGTGTTTCTGATTGCCGAGATACCCATTGCCGTGGTCACATCCATGCACATTGTGAGCTCATTGATTATTGAGTTCCTTGACTATGGTATAGCGAATATATTCATAATGCTGACCAATTTCTTTCTGGTGCTGAGCTACCCGATTAATTTTGGCATTTACTGTGGCATGTCGCGTCAGTTTCGTGAGACATTCAAGGAAATATTCCTGGGTCGCATTGCCGGCAAGAAGGACAGCTCGTCAAAATATTCGATTGTGAATGGACCACGCACCTGCACCAACACCAACGAGACAGTCCTCTAGTAATTGGTGATGTTGGTGCCGCGACGAGGCAGTAGCGATCAACATCATCGCTCCACTGCCGTATGCACCTCCGTTGCCGATGGTTCCATTGTCACCAAATCGGACATTAAGGGCAAAGTGTCGCAGCATCAGCATCAGCATCTGCAAATACATAGTCATAGTCATCATCAGCGTCGCACCAGTAACATGGATATCATAGCCGAAGAGCGAAATGTCTAAGGTTTCCCCCGACACTCCCAACCCTGAATTTCGAATACTCTGCGTTTCAAAGCCTAGCAACAATACGAAAATTATAAAAAAAAAATTAAAAACCAAAAAAAAAAGAGATCATACTGAATGTTACTACCCCAATTCCTGAAATACAAACAGAGACAGAAACCGAAACCAAAACTGAAATTACAAACCAACTATTGGCTTTGAATATACTTAACATATACAATATGATTATAATACAAAGAAGAAAAACATAAAACAAAATTGAAAACAGAATTTGAATGTTCAATGTTTGTTCCAGTTCAACAATTAGAAACAAAAGCCAATTGAACCCAATACAATGTATAACTATGAATGTTTAGTGTATATGGAAAACACCATAGTCGACTACTAGAGCATAGCACAAAGCATACATAAATGTTATTATTGGATTGCATTTTGAATCATTTCCGACAATTGCAAATCACAAAATGATTGTTGATTATAAATATAGTGATAAATTAACTGAATAACATTTGACTAAAACAATACACAACACAACAACAAAATATACGATATGAAATACATTACGAATTACCAAAAAAAAAAGAAGTATGTTTAATTTAGAAATCAAGAAAAAAAAAATACCCAAACGATTAACGATATAATAATATAAACTGACGATGTAAGCGATGTTTGTCTCTCGATGTGTATATGTGTTTGTTTTGCGGAATATAAAATGGATTAAAGATTATAATAATTACAGGAACAAATTGCTTAATGACTTAAGCAAACTGACCCATGCCTGAATGGATATATACATATAGTTTTACAGTTACATATTTGTAGTATATAGTTACATATACATATTAATAGTAGCAGTATAAATGTTCCAAAGTTGGGTTTTGTGTGTGGCATTTGTTAAAACTTGCTGTAAACAAAAAACTAATTAAACTTGAACAATAAGCCGATTTTGTTTAAGTGCAAACTAATCGTAAGCCAAACAACAACAAAAAGATGATCAACGTTTGGACTAACAAAGTATAAAACTCATTTAAATTTGTAAACCTTTTGAGCCCCGAAAGTTTACTGATTTAAATGACAGGCAAATAATAATAACTTTTAAGGAAACATCAATAATACGAATTTCAAATTTCCAAACTTCTTGAATGTTTGCGCATAATGCATATTGAAATTAAAATTGAAATTGACATTAATATACAATTTTATATATATATATATATATATATATATATAACTCAAATCAAATAACAAGAAATATATAAATTATATAAAAATGTAAATGTGTGTATGTGTATAAAACAAATTTCATTATGATATTCGAAATGCATAGGCTAGACGTTTCATCATTTTTTTTTATAAATTTTTTTTTTTGTGAACTATGATTAAGCGAAATTAGTTAAGTTTAACAAATATTAAATAATATTAAAACTTTAAAACAAAATAAAGCGATTCAATGTTGATATGTCTGTGTACAAGTATTTTAAACAAGTCTCAAAGTTTAAATGTTTTACTCGTGAATCTATGTGAATTAGTGATATAAGCGAAATATTACAAATAAAATTAAAACTTCAAGTTTTCTGTCTGAATGTGCACCGTGTTTCAATTGCAAAATTAATATAAGTCAT
This sequence comes from Sphaerogastrella javana, assembly GCA_037040025.1. Taxonomy (NCBI): domain Eukaryota; kingdom Metazoa; phylum Arthropoda; class Insecta; order Diptera; family Drosophilidae; genus Sphaerogastrella; species Sphaerogastrella javana. The sequence continues at coordinate 9,771 of JBANCZ010001289.1, read as the reverse complement.
TTTTTTTTACGTGTTTTATTAACTTTATCTAAAAACAATTACGAGTTCCTTGTTATCATTACATTCACATACATACTGATCTTATGTTTAATTTAATCTACAATTTCCAGGCCTAAATACTAACTAACTAACTAGTTTTAGAATTTTTCTCTATAGCTTTCACATAATTTCATTCACATACATTCAGGAAGCAGTATCATCTTAGCTCCTAATTGCTTAATTTGATTTACTATTGTCATGCCTAAATTCCATCTAACTTACTTATTCTATTTAAATTTATCTCTATAGCTTTCGTTTTGCCTAATTACATTCACATTCGCACAGGAATCAGTGGAAACTAACTAACCCCTTATGTTAAATTTGATCAACTATTTAAAATTCTAAACGCTAACTAAATATACTTGATTATATTATCACTTATCGGCTGCATTTTTTTTATATCAGTTGTAAGTGGTTCTTGGCTCAGCTTGACTCTGTTATAGTCGGGTGTCATCGACACGACCATTCACGTCAGTTCTCCTTCTATTATATGGTTCATCGCTTTCATGTGCACCCGACTTTTGTTTGTGTATACTGCACTAACTTACTCTGGTCCTTTCATTCATTCAGGTATTCGGTGTTAAATTTGTTGGAGGTTGTCCTTCTTCTAGTTCTTGTCATTCCATCTCTATCTTCGCCCTTTCCGCCTTCCCTCCTCCTGCCTTTCCTCCTTTTCCTCCCTTTCCCTCTACTCTTTCACCATCGACTAATACAATTGACAACCCTTCTGGCGCTTATTCCAATCACAGCCAAAGGCTACGGCGAAGGACTCCAGGCTGGCAACGGCTTCATTCACACGCTGACGGTTGCTGCCATGTTCGATACTTTTCTCCACCTGGTCGTCGGCCTGGCAGAAAAACTGGGCGAAGTTTAGATAGAAGGCTCTGTCAGTCATGATCGAGGAATTGCTACCAATTGTTTTGTTATAGGTGGCATAGGCCAGGGCGATTCCATTAAGATCGGCGAACTTCTCGTCGGCCGCTTCGGCGTAACGTCGACGCAGGCAGCGGAGCTGCTTCGAGAAGCGCGCACTATCCTCAAAGCGTCGCAACTGTTTGTTGCCCAATGGCTTGCCATATGCATCGACCAGCACATCACTGGGTGCGAAGCCGTGTGACATCTCGTGCGCCATGAGAAAGCCCAGTCCACTGTGTGCCAACACCGCAGGTTGATCTGCCGAGTAGAAGGGTGTGGTCAGCAGCGAATACGGTAGCAGCACCATGTTCCGGTCCGGCTGAAAGAAAGGCGATGCATAGCTGCCAAAACCATCAATTTGCAATATATATATGTCCCATAAATCTTTTGCTATGTCATGGAACACAGCCTCACGCTGGTCAAAACGCTTCAAGTCCTCTATAGACCACAGATCCGCATTGTGCAGTAGAACCAACAAGTTGCCAAAGTAATCGCTGCCATTCAGGTGTACATTCTCATAGTGCGCCTCCAGGCGATTTCGCTGATCCTCTACGGGCAGCACGCCCAAGCGCAGAGTCATGTGCTTCAGCTTGTCCAGTAGAATGCGCTGTGTGGCAAGTCCGAAGTTGTTACGGTTCTCCATTAGCTGCAGCCGCTGATGCTGACGCAGCTGTTCAAACAGCATTTGCAGCGTCTGATTGAGGGCCGCATGCTGCTGCTTTGTCCTCTGCTGCTCCACAAGCCACACAGCTCCATGGGTCATCAACAGCCGCGTCTGTGTCGCGCACATCTGCTCCTTAAAGTCAGGTGGCGGTAGCAGCTGCAGCTTATACAGTAGGCGCATTTGCAGGTAGCGCACAAGCAGCGGTACCGGCTGCTCCGCCAGCACCGCTGGAAGATGCTCAGTATAATTCTGCCAGGTGGCGGCGGACAGCGTCATGTCCGGTAGCCGCAGTGGAAGCGGCAACAGCCATTGTGCGGGTGGATGCATTCGCTTCTCATGCTCCTGCTGTTTCCCTTTCTGTTCCCTTTTCGGTTCCGGTTGCGGCTGCTGTTGAGGCTCCTGTTGGGGCCCCTGTTGCAGCTCCTGTTGAGGCTCCTCTTCCTGTGCTAGGGACAAAAGTTTCCGGTCCAGGCGCTTCACCTGACGCCACAGCTTGGCCTGTGGCACACCCAAGGGTTTCAAGTCATGATAGAGCCATTTGAATTGCGAATGCGTCATTAAATGAAATTCCCTGGCGGCCAAAAGGTCACCCGATTGCACCGCCACCCCATCAGGGAGCGATGGCCATGGCAACTGCAGCTGGATCAGCCGGGAGGTCACGTCGGACACATGATCGGTCACTTCGAATTGGGTGGCACTCGGATCGAACTTCAGATACGCTAGCATACGTCCAAACCTTAAAAGCACATGGAGCATTTTGTTCCATTTCGACTTGTCTATCATTCCCTTCATACTCTTCAGCAACTGCAGCTTCAACAGATTCTTCTCTAATGGTTGTTGCTGCTCGTTCTGGTCCGGCGACATTGGCTTCTGAGGTATCGGCGGTTCTTCCATGCTGATGTTGCTCCAAACGCGCAGCCAGCGCACAAACTCGGCCGGTTCGTACTTGTTGTGCTGTCGACGGCAAGCCATGTAACAATTACGCACCTGCTGCACAAAGCGCGGTTCTTCCCGCAGGTCCTGCTGCTGCTTCTGTTCATGCTGCTGCTGTTGCTTCTGCTCCTGCGGCTGCTTCTTGTCCTTCCTCTGGTCCACCGTCTGCTTCTGCTGCTGCTTCTTGTTCTTCTGATCCTTTACCTGCTCCAGATCCTGCTTTTTGTCCTTCTTCTGGTTCTTGGTCTGCTCCTGCAACTTATCCATTTCATTCATCTGGCGTTCTGTCTCCTCCAGCAGGATGATCATTTTATCTTGATATTCAAAGTCGAGTTTCTGCAACTGGCTGTTATATGCTTGATCGGCGTGTTCCTTGGCCCATCCGCCACAGGCATGTCCATAGAAATCCTTGCACGCATCGATGCTGTTGTTCTTGTGCTTCTCCAGGTACGATGGCAAGCGTGCATCACAGACCATGGTCAGCAGCAGCACCAACCATATTACACGTTGGTTCTTATCCAACCGCATCATGGAGTCTTCGTTAAACCGAAAAGGTCGAAATTGAATTCAGCAAAATGATTTCAGATTTCAGATTTTTAGTTTCAGGTTTTTAGTTCGATTGTAGATCAAGCTGAGAAAAAAAAATTTTTTTTATTTGATTTTTTTTTTATTTTTTTTATTTTTCACCGATTCGAATAATTTACTGCTTTAGAGAACTTTTTAGATGCGACCGACTAGCTCGAGAGCTATAGAAATAATGAATAAATCTGAGCTGAAATTTGTGATAACCCTGTCGAAGCCCTATGACGTTATTCTCATAGCCAACGCTGTTCCAAGTTTTTCGCCAGACGGAAAAACAGGGTGAAAAAAATAAACAAAAAACAAAACAAAGAAAAAAAAAACATAAAATCAGCTACTGCAGTTTGAGATTAAGTTGTGTGAGCAAGAGAAAAAGATGTGGGGTCGACCTGAAAGGGCATTTGATTGATCTTTGTGATCTAACTAAAAACATAAACACCTTTATTAATCATGCTTTTCATTCTATTTTTTGTTATTTAATTGTATTTTATATTTTATTTAGTGGACGGTATAGATGAACCAGCATATAAAGGCATTGAAAATAATTCTTTGTGTGGTAGATCGTCAGTGAATACACTTTATTTATAATGAGTTCCACCTACCGAAAAGTTGTAATCTTTAGCCATAACTATTTTTTAAAGTCTTACATATAAAATAAATGAACATAAAATGAATTTAATTAATTAAACAAATTGCAATATTTAATATTAAAATAACATTTATTTAGAAATTATTTTTTTTATATAAATAACTGGATATTAATTTTATAATTTATTATTATTATTAATTATTAACATTATTTATAAAAATGGCGGTTTTAATGCAAAACAATATTAGTCAAATTATCATATTCTTTTCATTAAAAAAAAACCTGAAATACCGTACTGTACCAAATAACATTGCCTATACGAAAATTCTTATTATTATATTTTATTAAAAATTATTTTTTATTTTATAATTTGAATAATATTGCACTTATTTCGCATTCCACATTCATTTTAGCAAAGTTAAAAGAACAAATTTTTTTTTTTAATTTCCGCTATTCATTTTATTTTAACATTTTATCTTTATATTTTTTTTTAAATTAATATTTTTTTTTCTAAATTTTTTTAAAGATTTTTTTCAATTTTTTTTTTTGACTGTTCTTCAAATTAAAAAAAAAATGCATTTGCATTTGCATTGGCATTGAATGCTGCAAGGGCTTTAAGTTTGCAACTGATTAAACAGTTATATTTGTGTTGGCAAGGGGGGCGTGGTCACGCCCACTCTCACGCCCAAAGAGACTATACGACGTTACTTGCCGACATATGCCTTGAATGAAGAAAGTTCCTCCTGTGAAAGTGCGCCAAAAAGATATATAAAGGGAGAGTGATAGAAAGAGTGACAGAGAGAGAGAGAGAGAGAGAGAGAGAGAAAGAGAGAGGAACATCGACAGAGAGAGAGAGGGAAAAGTGAGCTTGTAAGAAGAAAAGCGGGAGAAAGTTGAGTCATAAAATAAACCCACAGCACACACAAAAATCTAGCGAAAATTGCAAAATGCTGCCGCATTTTGGCATTCAAATTTAATACACTTGCCGCTAAAGTGTTGCCTAGCGGCACATCACAAGCCAAAAAGTGGAAGATAAAGAGAGAAAGAAAAAGAGAGCGAGAGAGAGAGAGAGAGCAAGAGCGAGAAGGCAAGAAATCTGAAGGAAGGCTGGAGGCTGTCATTGTCGCCGCTGCACTTGAAAGTTCTCATCAAAGTCATGCGATTTTTGTTGCGTTTTAGCTTGTGGCATGCAAGTGTGGGCGCCCGGAAGTGTGTGTGTATGTGTGTGCATGTGTGTGTGTGTGTGTGGATATCCCTAGAACCTAGGTGCGTCAGTGCGTAGCGATAAAATGTACTCGGAATGCGATGAAAAAGCCACGAAAGATGATGTTGTTGCTTTTGTTGCTGATGTTGCTGTTGCTGTTGCCGCTGTTTCAGCAGCTCAGCTGTCACTCAAACTCCGTTGCAGCACTGGCTCCGTCATGCGGCCACATAGGTCCTGTGGTCCTGCTACTGCGTCAGACCACACACAAGCTGTTGCTGCTGCTGTTGGTGTTGCTGCTGCTCCTGCCAGACGTGAGCTATTTATAATGGCTGCAGTTTTGTTAGTAAGCCAACACAAACAAAATGAATGTTATATGTTGGAACAACAACAAGCTCGAACTGATAAATTTTAAGCCTTTTCACACAAGGCCCAAACTGAGTGAAAAAAAAATAAATAAAAGGATAAGATGGCAACCAAAAATGCGGCACAAGCCTCATTTATTTCACTCAAAATTGATTGACGCCAACGCACAGCAGCAGCAGCAGCAGCAGCAGCAGCTACAACAGCAGCAACTCCAACAACGGCAGCTGCAACAGCAACAGCAACATTAAGAAGCATGTGAGCGGAAAACTTTCATATTAAAGCAAACAACAGCAACAACATTGGCAGCAGTAACAACAGCAACAACAACAGCAACATCAAGAGGGCAACAGATAATCAATCAGAAGCTGCTTATTGGCTTTTCAAAATGCGTCTAACAAAATAAATAAAAGTCGAAGCGACAATGTGGCATGTTATGCTGCCACAGCCACTAAGAAGGCAACCGAATAAACCCCAACCACCCAGCCACCCCACCACCCAGCCTGTTTCTGACACGCCTACAACGCCTACCACACAATGCCCACAAATCCGCTTGCCCTGCTGCGACATATGAGTGAGTCGAGTCCAAGGCTGCCCCCAAAAACAGAATTTTTCAATGTTGTTGTTGTTGTTGTTATTGTAGCTGTTATTGTTGTTGTTGCCGCTGTCTAATGCCAATTTAATTCTGTGTGTGTGTGTGTGTTGTGTCTGTCTGTGTGTGCGCTAGTGTGTGACTAAGCCTATACTAATGCTCAAGTATCGATAAACGTATATAATCAAAGGCAATTAGGCTTTTGAGAAATGTTGCTGTTGCTGTTGTTGTTGTCGCTGTTGCTGTTGTTGCTGTTGTTGTTGCTATTGTTGTTGGTTTTGCAAGAGCTCTTTAATTAATTTTCAATTGAATTTATGTGTCTCACACAAAAACAATGCGAACCCAACAACAACAACAGCAACAACATTCGATTTCCCGATAGGAAAATGTATAAAAATAACATTTTATTAAAGCACTTCATTGAAATTTTACTGCTCTTACTAACTACTACTGCTACTAGTACTATTACTAGTACTAATTTAGTCCATTCGATGTCTGATTCTGTATTTGGCAAATCTAAATAATTGTTATGGCATTCAAATTCCGAATGTCTGCAATGAATTTTGTGAACTAATAGATTGTTTGTACTTATATAAAATATCCAACAGTAGGGACTGGCCCGACAGTAGGGAACTTGTGTTTAGTGTTTTCGAATCAGAATAGTTTTTTTAAAGCAGTATAGTATTTTTGGAGCTGAATAGTATTTCCGGTGTAGTACAATGGGAGGAGGTATCCAACATTTAAACAAACTTAATCTGCCTGCAAGGCAAAGCAGTGTTCGAGTCAAATATAAGTCAAGGTGTTCATACAGACGGACGAACATACGGACAGACGGACATTGCTCAATCGACTCGGCTTCTCTTTCTGATCAAGAATATATATACTTTATGTGCTTTGTCAGGCCTACTTCTGCCTGTTTCAAATCGACTTTGCACAAAGTCTATAGACCCTTTTGTGATTTTTAACAACAGGGTCCATTAAATAATAGAATCGCTACTGAATTCAAAATATAATTTTATTATTAATTTTATAGTTTATAGTTAAATTTCTGCTTTGTTTCAAATATATGCATATATAAAATATTTATGTAAAAATTGAATTACAGTATGGTATATTAAATATATTTTGAATAAACGTAATACAAAATATAGATTCATTAAGATTTTGGATTTTGTTTTTTTCGTTGTATATCAAATTTGTAGCATTCATAACGATAATAGTACGAGCGCACCTGACTGGTGTCTAGCCATTAGCCGGTTTTATAGCCAATTGGCAATAAAATAGAAATTTACGTAGTGCATTTTGTTAACTTGTAGGAAAATTATGCAATGAACATAAGCATAAAATATTTCAGGTAATTCCGTTTATAATGACCTTGTATCAGATCAGCTGAAACTTGCCAGTTCCGAGTGCTTTTGTTTAAAATGATAATGGCTTGCTGCATTATATTTCTTTTTTTTGGCTTCAGGCTATTAGCGCAAATTACAAAATTACCAAATGGGGGTAAAAATTGTTGTGTGAAATGTTGGTGTACGGGTGTTGGGGTGTTGTAGTGGGGGGGATGGGGAGGGGGCTGTCGGTCTTGGTGGCGACGAGCGTTAACATAAAGTGAATAAAAACGGATGCCAAACGTCGGTAAATGGTAAATTTCCCTTTGCAATTAAATGGCAAACCGGAGAACCCGAACAAAACCCAAATAACCCAAAGCCCCAAAACGCTCAGACAAACCGCAGACAAATGGCCAGAAACCCTACTCAAAAAAAAAAAAATGAAGAAGAAGGAAAAATGAATATAATGCATAAAATAAGAGAATATTTCGAAGAGAAAATATATGTATAAAAAATTGCTGCATGTATTTAAATTAAAATCTGCTCGCCTTGCGGCCCCATTATCTGCCCCTCTGATCCGGTTCGCATAGGACTGGACTTGGCTGAACTGAACTCAAACCGAATCCAAACTAAATGAACTGCTTGGCTCTAATTGCGTCCGTTTCCCCTGTCTAATAATCAGCTGCAGTGGGAATCACCAAAAGCACGAATATGACCACAATAATAAACACACACACACACACACACACACACACACACACACACACATACACACATTGAGGTCCAACTATCAATTCGAAAATGCGGTTCGGCACTAGATGAGCTTTTTGGCACATAATTAGCTGTGAATGATGTACACTGTTGCCGGACTGGACAGCCGACCTCCTGTTTGGATTGTGGTACATGGCAACAAGGTCAACTGGAAAACCTAACAAAACAAAACGGAACAGAACACAACAGAAACGAACGGATAAATGACATGAAAAGTGTGTTGGGTAAGGTAGAGCTGTTGAGTAGTAGAACTGTGGAGCAGTACACGGTTATGTTGACGACAAGGAGCTGAACGAATCGACATCTTGTTGCCAACTAACCGACAATCTGCGGCATCTAGTCAACTTGTGTGGTTTCTAAGTGTGTTTCTCTTTCACATCTAGTGCGGTTGTAGTAGTTTCAAAAACTTGAACACAACCACAACCATATACACCTACAACGCAAGACCCAGGACTCATGACCTTTAAGTGTGCTTTCTCGGAGCACAACATGGTCGCTTGTGGCTGTAAGTTTGCGTTTGGTATCAGTTTGATTGTCGTTTAATTCAACTGCAGCTGACATAGAAATTTAAATGGCTTCACTCCTCATTTTTTGGGTATTCAGTTTAGATCTTTTTTTCTGTAAAGGCTTTAAGCGTGGTGGGAGTCGCCTGCTGGTCATCATCTATCATCCCTAACTAAGTGTTAAGCTTGACTATCGCATACAATAACTTGAGAGTGTTAAATCATGACTTAGCACATTTACCCACTCAAGTTTCGTGAGCCAACATAACGAATTAAGCCTTGGCCTTTCGAGTGGGAAATTACTTCACTCAAATATTATACTGGCGCATATTTAATGCATATTTTATGTTTGGAAAATTAAAGCGAAAATTTCTCTATGCAATATAACTGGAGATGGTTTCGAGTTTTTAATTTCCTCTTCATAATTTAATAAAAGTCCATAGTCATAATTCCAATATTAACAGTTTATTCCTTTTATCATTCCGATTAGTATTCTTTTAGTTACTGACCCAAACTAAATTCTAATTGTGATTTCTAACACTATTTCAACTGCTAATTCCAATTCCAAATCCAATCTCTCGTATTATTCCTACTCCAACATTTGTGCCTATTTATATTCATCTAATAACTGGGCGGGCATAAACATCTAAACATCAAGGAAGCCCTGTGGTCAAAGGTGTGGGCAAACTATTAGCATGTTCTATATGGTAAACATATGTACCACATATAAATATATATATATCATATATGTGTGTGTGTCTGTTTGTGTGTGTGTGTGTGTGTTTGTGTGTGAATGACACGCAAGCAGGACCTCGTTCCGAAACGGAATGAATTGCGACGAGTATGCCATGCTTGTCACAAGTATCCACAATCAAAAGGTGTTTCTAATTTATGAATCAACGTAATTAGCTTTAATAATAGTTGTGTGTGTGTGTGTGTGAATGTGGGCGTGTCCATAATAAGGGCATTTGAATGTGAGCGTGTGAGTGTGTGATTGTTTCAAAATTGGTATTCGTATTCATTAACTGGACACTGCGTGTGTCAAACCGAATCGCACAGCATTTCGAGCCATGGGTAAAATGGGAATTAAATCTGTGAATGATTGCCGGTGGGACAAATGTAATGGATCAGCCACAAGGGACTTGAATATATGTATATAATAATATAATATAATATTATATATACAGTCGACTCTCGATAATTCAAACTTTCGATATTTCAAACCTCTCACTAATTCGAAGCTAACACGAGTTCCCTACAAAACTTTATAGAACACAAACCATTCGATAATTCG
>JBANCZ010001288.1:0-22933 GCA_037040025.1 Sphaerogastrella javana | reverse complement strand
GAATAGAAGATACAGGTTAAGTAAAGACGAAGATAAGACTAGAAAACAAAAAAAAAGAGAATCTGGAGAGTATATAAGAGATAAAGGTTTATGATATACGTTATTACTATATAAGATTATATTATATTATATTAAATTATATTATACTATACTATATTTCGTAATATTATTCTTCATGATATTATATTATTCCGTGATATAATTATAACATTATATATATGATCTATATATCGCACATATATCAACTTGAGCTTTCTTTAAGGGCAGAAATTTGAATGCAGCCCTCGTTGGCGAATTCTTAGAGAAAACAGAAAATAAATACGAAAAGAGAAAAAGGAAAAAGGAAAAAAAGTGTAACATGAAATTGGGTTAAGTGAGTTATGATTATTTCACAGGGCGCCTATACATTTCCTGGCTCAATCCATGAACTAGCGGAGAGTGTGAGAGACAGAGAAGGGAGAGGAAGAAGGAGAGAGTGAGAGGAAGAGAGAGAAAAAAAAGAAAGAGGGAGAGAGACAGAGAGAAAGAGGGAGAGCCCATGCATGCTCCAAGTGTTTTTTGTAGGCAGAGGTTTTTGTAAGGCGGAGCTGCCTTATTTATGACACACAAGCGTTGGGGCTAGGGACTAGGGGTGGGAGGAGGAGGTAGGGAGAGCTAGGGAGAGCTTGTGGTTAGACCTCTGTGTGTGTTTGAGACAACAACAAATTAGAACTGTGACATTTTTATTGCTATTTAGTTCTTTCATTTTTTGTATTTTTTGAGGTTGTGTGTGCAACACGCCCCTAGTAAGTCAACCCTTGCCCCTACCACTAACCCCCTCTGCACAACAGGTGAATGAACTTTTCCATTTTCGTTGTTTTTTTGTTGCGAATTTTGTTCGTTTTGTCGCTTTGCTTTTTAAAGCAAATATTGATTTTTTTGCGGTGCTTGTGCACAAAAAGTTAATAAAAAGTAAATGAAATTTAAACTTAAAATTTCGTTTTAATTCTTACAATTTTTTTTGGAGATTTTTTACATTCACTTGGCGCCTTGAGTAGCAGCTGCAATGACCCGTTAAACTTTGCTGGGGTCTCATTAGGCCTAAGGCCTCATTAGGCAGCGGCAGCCAGAGCGAGAGAGCAAGAGAGTAAGAGAGCAAGAGAGTGTGAGCAGCGTAGTGATTGAGCGAGTGAGTGGGAGAGCGAGGGAGTGAGAGCGAGTGAATTAGCTAGCAAGGGAGTAAGAGAACGAGTGAGTGTATAAGAGAGCGAGTGAGTGAGTGTATTAGAGAGCGAAAGAGCGCGCGTAGGAGAGGACAAATGACTTAAGCAGCAGCAATTTGGGCACGTGCACTACTGCAGCAATGGCTGAGAAAGTTGCCGTAGAATTGGCCGTAATAAATAAATATGCCATTAACCCAGTTTTGTTGCGAGCGGACGCAGCGTCATTTCCACATGCAAAAATATACATACGTAGAAATATTAGGCGGCATTTGTATATCAACATGCTGCAGTTGCGAAAACTTTCTAATCGCAGAATAATTGCGCTCAAGAAGGAGAATAAGTTGCTGCAGCTACAGCAATAGCAGCAACTAAAGCAGCATTCAATGCAACAAACACAGTTAGAGCTTTAGCAACAACAACGCGTATAGCAACATCTATAGCAACATCTATAGCAACAACAGCTACAGCAACATCTATAGCAACATCTACAGCAACAAACACAACAACATCTATAGCAACATCTACAGCAGCAACCACAGCTGTCATGCTTGGCAATTAATGTTTCCCTCAACATGTTGCCCGCAACATGCGTGTAAATGTTGCCAAGCCAAGTTTCTCATGTGTTGCTAGCAACAAATGATGCGTAGTCTAGTCTTACAAGTCATTATTGAACGTTGATTTAATTGACAGCTTTGATTAGTTATATATTTTCTTAGTAGATGCTTAATTATGCAAAAATTTGTATTAAAATCAAGCAAAAAGTAATCGCACATTTTATGCGATCATAAAACACAACAACAACAAAAAATGTTACTCGATAATGTTGCTTACGCAAAAACTGAATGTTGCCCAGGCATTTTATGGCAAAATGAAAATGTTAGAAAATGCAAAAGTTATAAAAATATATAAGCATTTATAGTACCAAACACGCTCTAAAATAATGATGCATTCACTATGTTAATAAACTCATAATAAAACCACTGTAAAAAGCAGACAAGTTTATTATTATTAATAAACTTTTTGCCTCTGTGTGAGTGTGTTTCCAATAACTTGGCAACATGCCTGCCGTTCACACAACTCAACATGTTGCCAGGCTGCTATTGGCGCTTCGTCTAGTTTAATTTATATGCAGCGATTAGGGGCAACGCCAAATAGAGAAAATTATAAAAAAAAATTGTGTTGTGTTTTTTTTTTTACAATTTTATTTTGTATTTTTGTTGCACTGTTCGAAAAGCTTTGACTAAATAAAATTTATTATAATGACAGTCGCACGACATTTTATAATTAAGTCAAATTGTGGGCTATAGCCAAAAAACCGGTTGGCATGGCATACCATTCAGTTGATCTGGCTGATTGATGTGGCAGCAATGATCATAGCAGAGAGGGAGAGGGAGGGAGCGATAGAGCAAAAGAGAGAGCGACTCACAGAGAGAGAGAGACAGAGAGAGATAGAGAGAGAGAGAGAGAGAGAGAGAGGGAGAGGGCTAGTGAAATGTAATAAGCTATGTCCAGGCCAATTAGGCCGACCTTAATTTACCAGCAACCCCTCCCCTTCCCTCTCCCAAGACCCGCTCTGGCTCTATGCATCCAGCTGATGGGCAATTAAACGAAATGGAATGGCATGGCATGGCATGGCATAGACTGGAACGGAATGGCATGGAACGTACGAAACAGGACGCTGGCCATACGTATGGTTTAATTGAAATAATTACACATTAAGTGCATTAATTATATTTTCTCTCTCTCTCTCTACTCCTCTCTCCCTCTCTTTGCATGCAAACGACGCCTGCAAGTCGCCTGCGCCTTTTTCGCAGTAATTATTAATTTAAAGCATTTGCGCCTCCGCTGGGTATCGCAGGATATATGTATAACCATAGGCAACTCGTTGTTGTTGTAGTTGTAGTTGTTGTTGTTGTTGTTTGGGTCATAATTATTAACGCAAAATCATAATTAAAATTGTATTTAGCCTGGCTTTGAAATATGCTTAGATGGAGGCCAACGACTCCTGACTCCTGCTCGGCTCTAGCTCTAATTCCAGTTACTGCCGCTAGTCGCTGCTGTTGCTAATCTGAGCGACAGTTAGACAATCCAATTAGACCACTAAATATATAGTCTGTCTATCTATCAGAAGGTGCAGCTAAATAAAGGCTATGGTATCATATTAAATACAATGCAATATCACAGAACTGTCGGTTTAAAACAGAATAGGAATACAAAAAAAAATTAAAAATATATAATAAATCAAAATAAATTTAAAAATATTATAGAATAATATAGTAATCAAAATAAAATTAAAAATATATTAATAAAAATATATAAAAATATATAAAAATATTTAAATATGTTTAAAAAATATATAAAAATATATAAACATTTTTAAAAAATATTAAAAGATTTTTAAAAACATAAAAATGTTTACAAAATATAAAAAAAATATACAAATATATAAAACTTTAAAAAAAATATTTTAAAAAATATATAAATTTATATAAATGTTCGAAAACAGTCTTATTATTATTAATATTAAATACTATTTTATTCAGCGCAATAAATGCAACCTTAAAAACAAATTTAGAAATTTTAAAAAATATTCTATTCCATTTGTTTGAGCTTTTCAATAAGAGGTGTCATTTTGATATTCCAAAATTAATTATATTTATATATATAAATATTTATATAAATAATCGTATGTTTATGTCATTATAATAAAGAATTTATTCCTAATATATACAGAAAACATTATATGGCAAGAGGCCATCACTACCATATAATTTTGAATGAAATGACATCTACGCAAATGGCAAAATAACACCTCTTATTGGAAACTTGGATATCTTCGTCATCATCTTGAGCAGAAGGGGTCACCCTGTATTGCAGCGATAGCAACATGTAATTAGGCATTGCTCTAATTGCAACTAATGTGCATATAAGAGCAGAGACTTTTCAAGTCGAGTCATATCATCGTAATGATCAACAGTATCATCATGATGATAATGATGATGATGAGTGTGGCCTGGGTGTTTGTTGTTACCATTTTATTATTGGCCAATGCCAATTAAGTGAAATTTATGTGCTTCAATAAATTATGAGTGCCGCAGCTGACAGAATCAGAGACATAGAGACAGAGAGAGAGAGAGAGAGAGAGAGAGTGAGAGAGAGAAAGAGAGACAGAAAAAGGTTCTCAAAGTAAACATGCCAAATTCAGCAAGGATAAACTGCAAAATGTGTTGCCTTGTTGTGCCTCTCCCTCTCCTCTCTCTTTCTCTTTCTCTCTCAGTGTGATTTTTTTTTTTGGTGGGCGGACTTTGGGGAAATATACGACACATGTCGCTAAGGTAAAATAGTTATTAGTGTATATATATATGCACATATACATACAGCATATTTGAATAGAAGACACATGAGGCCGCAGCGTTGCACATACGCCACGGTGTACCTACAACAACAATATGAAGAGCCAATGGCATAGTACCAACTAATAAAACAATTGACGTGCTGACAGAGACAGAGACAGAGACAGAGAGAGGGAGTGAAGGAGAGCGGGAGAGTGGGATAGACTGAACAACAGTTTGACTGCCATAATTATTCAAACAAATTTCGCTGGCGCCATAAAAGAGAGACAAGAGAGGAGAAACAAGAGACAAGAGACTAGACGACACTAAACAGATGAGCATGAAGCTGAGTTGAGCTTAGTTCAGCCAGGGAATAAGAAGCGCTAGCAGAGAGAGAAAGAGAGAGAGAGAGAGATATTCACAGTGTTGTGGTTCATTGACAGCAGCTGCCGTTAACCAGAGTTTGTGAACGCTATTTGGCCTGGCCAAAACGAAGTGCATAGATGGCTATTATTGTGCACAGGTTAACCTGTTTTAGTAATTAATTTGGCTATTGTGTGTGTTTAATTAGTCACATGCAGCTGCAGTAGCTAGTAGCTTATATTAGCTGGCAGCTGTATGTCATAAAATCAAACTAGTAAGGGCAGAACAAATATAAAATCGTATATATATTAGACAGAGTCACATAAGATCATGTGAAAGAGTATATTTATATAAAATAGTATATATAATAGACAAATCCATATAAGACTAAATGAAAGACTTTATTTATATCTATATTAAATAGAATATGTATTAGACAAAGGCATATTAGATCATGTGAAAGAGTTTATATATATGGTAAATACTATTGGTAAATACTATTATTGGAATAGTAAAAGTATAACTTTAATATGTAGACTTGCCTTTTACAATAATTTTCATTGTAATAATTTTAATTTAATTTTCTAATATGGCTAATATCACTCAAAATTAATAAAAATATATTTTAATATATAGTTAAGCTTCTATTTGTTGTTTGTAATCTTTTTTTTTTTGCTTCTTTCATTTAAACAAAAAAAGCATTAAATTTCTCGTTTTGGCCATTGTTTGTGATTTTTCTCTTCCTTTTTTTTACTCAGGTCGAAGACACACCCAAAAGAAAATGCTAAAAAACGAAGCAAAAAAATTAAATAAACAAAGATATAGAGAGAAAAAATTATGCATTTTCTTTTGGCCATCTGCGTATGGATCTACGCTTTTCTGTTTGTCTATCTCTCTGTCCCTGTCTCCGTCTCTGTCTGTGCTATGAAAAAGTGGTTCCTCGAGCCTCTGTTTTGGCCTGGCTCATAATAAACGAATTAGCGCCTTTGGCTAAATGGCCAAAGAATGCGCCTTTATTGCAATTATCGAGTTCCACTTCGACTCGAGCTCTATCTCCCTTCCTCTCTCTATCTCTCTCTCCCTGACCGCTCACTGTAAGCGCACCCACCTTTGCTCTCTTATATTCCTTTCTCTCTCTCTCCCCCTCTACCTCTCTCTCTCACTGTCTTCCTCTCTCTCTCTGTCTCTCTTTCTCTTCTAGTTGCTTTTGACTGTTGTCTGGCTGGTTTAAATAAACGAATGAACTACTGCTAGTCTCTTGCCCTCTTCCGCTTCCTCTCCCTCTTCCTTTCCCTCTTCCTCCGTCTCTCTCCCTCTCCCTCCCTCCTCCCCCTCTCGAATAATCACATAAAATATTAATGCTGTCTTAAAACCAGGTACGTTTCCCTCATGGCCAATTTCTTTTGGGGCCACTAAACGCAGCGCTAACAAATAGAAAAATTATCGCAATTGTGGCATCTTTTTTATGCTTAGTCGTTTGCTTTGTGTTGTTTTTCTTTAACTACACCCCCTCCCCCTCCTTCCTTCACCACCTCTTGGTTATTGTTGTTGTTGAAGCAGCTTTAGTTGTGGGGTTTTCCTTACGCCAAAACAAATGTGCATTTAATTTGTGACACACTCAAAAAAATAGTATATTTTCAAAATTATTCTTTATTTGCTATAGAATTGCATAAATTACATATAGAATTTTATCATTTTTATTTTATAAAATTCATTGTATTTCTGTATATTTATTTTATTTTATATTTGCTTTTTTTAAATAAATAAAATTCTTATATTTATGTTAATTTTGTTTATTTCAACAATTTATTGTTATTTTTTATAGTTATGTGAAATTTATTTATTTATTTTTTTAATTTTAATTTTTTTTTTTAATTTATCGTAAATTTTTATATTTATGTGAATTTAAAAAAAAAATGTTGTATATTTATGAAAATTGGCATTTGATTTTTTAGCTATAGTAACTTAATATTACTGTAGTGTTAATACCACGTACTTATATGATAAATCTATATATCATATAAATATCTAGCCATAAATTTTTGTGTTACGACACGTACACGTAATTATGCTCAGTGTAATCCGCTTGTTGTTGGCCAAATTGTCCCGCTGATGCATAAAACATCAATGCGATGGCCGCGCTGCTTGCCACGTACGAATCCAAGAGGCCGCAGTGCAAAGAAGCGCAAAATAAACACCAACAACAACAGCAGCAGCAACAACAACAACAAAAGCAGCAACAACAACCGCAACAGCAACAATAACAAAGTTAAATAAAACAACTGCAACACAATAAAAGCAACAAAACGACAAAAAAAACCACAAATATTATGCCTTTTGGCAACGTTTTTCATACCCCCAACAAGAGCGAAGCCTCAACAAACCAACAAACGAAGCAACTAGCCAACAGCAACAACAACAACAACAGCAACAACAACAACAACAACAACAACATCAGCAGCAGCAGCAGCAACTGCAACAACAGCAACAATAATAACAAATGCAATGGGTACTCGTAGTCGTTCAAACATGGTCATAATCACGCGTTAAATTAATGAGTTTAAATGCTATTTTTGGCTTTAACTATTACTGGCACACACACACACACACACACACAAACACACGCATGTATATAGACGGATATAGAGAGGCATTTAATTGAGTGTAGCCA
The DNA here is from genome assembly GCA_037040025.1 of Sphaerogastrella javana. NCBI lineage: Eukaryota > Metazoa > Arthropoda > Insecta > Diptera > Drosophilidae > Sphaerogastrella > Sphaerogastrella javana. The sequence goes on along the minus strand of JBANCZ010001288.1, from coordinate 15,365 downwards.
AGTTGAAGCAACATTCGTTGTTGCTGCCACTCGGTTGCTGCCACACGGTTGCAAATTATGAGAGGCCCGCCAAGTTCAGGCTCAAAACGTGGCGCATGCTCTCAGCTCTCAACTCTGAGGCTCTGCAGCTCTTGGCCACAAAACATAGCCAACCGGCTCCACTTGGCTATATTAAATTTATTTTAATGCGCATGCTCACAGCGCAGTGCCAACTAAACTACACTGAGAACAATTCTGTGAGCATAAATTCGACAATTATGTTCGTTTTCCAAACATTTTTGTAGTTCGAGTCCAAACAAAATAAATTACAAACAAAAAATGTATGATCATTTAAATAGCCAGAAATATAATTACAATTAAAATTATTTACAATTTTAATACAAACGACTAAAGAATTTAATTTGAGTTGTTGCTCTAGTTGCAGCTGTTAGTACAATGCCATAATTAAATCAATTTCAACTTAAGTTATAGTTAGTTAGTCTAACATAACCTATCTATTTGCTGGTCATATGTTGGGTATTTTTGTTTCATTATTCTCATTTAATTTTTAAAGTTTTTGTAACCATTTTTCAGAGATTAAATTACATAATTATTTTTTTTTAATATTTTAGATTTATTTATTTATTCATTAATTTATTTTTAATTTATTAATTTATTTAAATATTTATTTTATACATTTATGTATGTATTTATTTAATTTTATTTTCATTCATATTTATTCATTTATTTTGTTTTTTATTAATAGAATTATTTATTTGCATTATTTTAAACATTTTTATTTATTATTTATTTATTTCTAATATTTTTTTATTATTTATTATGGTTATTTATTTCTTTTATTAATTTCTATTATTTATTCTATCTATTTCTTTTACCCACATTGAGCTCATTCGACGTCTTAACCTGGTCTTAACCTAAGTTCAAAAACTTGCTAATTATGTGCATGCCATGCTGCTTAGCAGTTTCCACTGCTTTACCCCTGCTGCTACCCTCTCCACTCATTTGTCTATCCATGGATCTGTTAGCGTGTTGCTGGTTCAACTGGAGGTGAGTGGCTTGGCACCTGGGTTGGTTTGCATCTCCAGAAAGGAGATACCAGATATTTTGGCCGCAGCAACTGGCACATATGCACGAGCAGAGAAAAGGTCAGCTATTGTTGACATAAACGATTTATAGCTGAACATACATATAGTACATATGGTAAAGGAAATACTATATGGTATATATAGTGCACATATGTAAAAATATTTACGTAGTTAGTTTAGTTAGCTATACAAATCGTGGCAAATTGAGGCTGATATTATATAAAATTATACCTATAGAGCAACTAAAAGAAACTCCATTCCCTAATATTTATGTCAACTTAAAAAAAATTTTAAAAAAATATTGGACAGCCTTATTAAAAACTTCATTAAATTATTTTAATATTAATAATTATTTAAAAAATATTAATACAATTTTTAAAAATGTTTTAAATTAATATAGAGAAGCAAGATTTGAAAGCTTAATGATTTTTTACAACTTAAAGTTAATATTAATATTTATATTATCTAAATAAACTAAATGAACTATATATATTATTAATATTAAATAAATAAAATATATATATAATTTAAATAAAATTTTTAAATATATTATTAACTGAACATAATTTTAAACATAAAATTTTAAAAATTAATTTTGAATGGTTTAATTAAATAGATTAATGGTTTTGATAAAAACCAGCTAATTATATCTACAAATTAGCTCATAATGACCAGGTGGCAATATTCACACGCCCGTTCACACACATAGACACACACACACGCACACACACACACACACACACACTGCCCACTTGCAGCAGTCGCAATTGACACACGCACATGATATTTAAAACAACGACTAAAAAAAAAAAGAAAAACAACAACTTGGAGCATTAAATGCTACAATAAGAGCAGCAGCAGCAACAGCAGCAGCAATTGAATATAAAAAAAAATATCGACAACGTCAGCAACATTGTTAATAATTTTTTAATACCACCATAATTAAGACGAAGGCAATTTGCCATATGCTCTTGTTGTTGTTGTTGTTGTTATTGTGTTTTTTTTTTGTTGCGTAGAATTAAGGCAAGTCAAGGCCCCGTTAAGTGCGGCCAGTGTCTGGAGGCAGCAGGGGAGGGGAAGGCTGGGTAGTGGAGGGGTTTGTCTGGGGTTGCATTGTGCTAAATGTGTGTTGTAAAAATGAAAAATGAGCTCAGCGTCAAAATCAACTTGCCATATAATATTGACCCCCTTCCTCTCCTTCCAACCCTCCTTAACACTCTTACCCTCCGGATCATGATGATTATTGGCATTACGTAGACGTGCATAAGTACAACTTGCATTATAATTAATTTATAATTAAATGCACTGCCAATTTCAAGTTGTTGCATGCAGCTGACGGGGGCAACAACAACAACAACAACAACGATCCGACACACAAATTGCTTTGTAATTTATTTGCAATTAATTTTGAATTAATACAAAAATTGCAAAAAAAAAGAGAAGAAAAAAATTGAAGAAAAGAAAACCACAAATTGTGCGGCTTGGAATTTGGGTCTTGTTTTGGCTGCAACTCGCAACACTTACTGCATTTGCAGAGAGAGAGAGAGAGAGAGAGAGAGAGAGAGAGACCCGGATTATTATACACATACTCGTAAATATACTCATGAGTGTATTTTTTTTTTTCATTTCGTTTTTGGGGGCAACCCGAGTAGCCTGTCAAATGTCAGGCATGTGAAAGCGTCGGTGAAGGCGTGTCGAATCTGGGATTTAGCATGGGAGCAAACCGTATATATAGTGTATATATATAGCTAACCAATAAATTGATATGTATGGCCAAAAGATGCAAGTTTGAGATTAATTAATATACTACAAGCTAAGATGAAGACGAAGAGAGAGATGGAGAAGGAGACAGAGACGAAGACGATATATGGTTGAGGCTTTGCCTGGGGCTCTGAGGCTCAGCCAATATAATTTATTGATTTAGTTAATTGAATGCTAAAGCTGCCAGTCAACATATTTGACCAGAGCCATATATTTTTCAATTAGTTTTATTATTTTAAAAAATATCAATGAATAACAAATTTGGGACTTCGAATTAGGAAGAGAGACTCTACATGATAGCAAAAGCTTAAAAATAATATATATATATTTTTTTAATTCTTAAAATTGAAATTATATATTAAATATAATATATATATTTTTAATATATTTACAATTTTTCAATTTTTCAATTAATTTATATTTAATTAATTAATAAATCTAAGTTCACTATGCAAACGACGAATCGAAAAACTCATTAAAAATAGCTGAATTAAACGTATTCCATTAAGAGGTGTTATTTTAATATTCAAAGAAATATTAAATTACTTGGCTATTTTTTTTAAATTTTAATATCATTTTAAAAAAGAAAGTATAAATTTTATAATAGAAACAACATAAGCCAAATAAACAACATAAACGAACATACAAGATCATATAATTTTTATAAAAATGACAAAGTAACACCTTTTAATGGAAAGCCCAAACAAACGGTTTAAAAATTCTTTAAAATTATTTTAGGGTGTTCTTGAAGTTGCTGCATACATTAACTTTTTTTAAAGTTATTATAATTATTATTATTGTTGTTGTTGTTGCACTTGGTATGCTGCATATTCGCTCAAGTTGCCTCATTTTTTGTTGATTGCAACTCATTTGCGCTCATTTGCAGTCAATTTTCGCGCTTAAAAAAAAATCATAAAAAAATTGTTGCAGCAGAAAAAGACTAAGAAGAAGAAGAAGATACACATACAAACTTTTTAATAAGCAATTATTGAGTGTGTAAGTGTGTGTGTGTGTGTGTGTGCTTCTTGAAAATGTTGACGCGTTGAGACTTTTAACTAATTACAAACGATTTACATGGCATGCAGCAGAAGCAGCAGCAGAGAGACAGATAGAGAGAGAGGGAGAGAGAGAGAGAGAGGAAGAGAGGGAGAGAGGGAGAAAAAGATTGCAGCATATAGAATGAGGCCCAGAACGAGGCCAGGCCTTCGTTTTGCCTGTGGATAATCCCGCTTCAAATATTTGCAACATTTTAAGTAAATGCAGAAACTGGTTATTGCCTGACGATCATTATCATTATCATAATCATCATCATCATCATGATTTTGCAGCTGGGAAGCGCAAATACACACTCACAGATACTCACAAATACTCACACATACTCACGCACACTCACTCACACACACTCATACACCCACCTAGCAGAGCACACATCAAAATCCGCTTGGCACGCACGTAGCCGCTCAGCCGCTCAGCCTGTCAGACATGGAGAGCCATCGCAGAGCAGAGCAGATCCACAGCCAAAAGCAAAAGGCACAAAAAGCAAAGAGCAAAAAGCAAAAAGCAAAAACCACAAAAAGCAAAAGACAAACTCATTGCACATGCGCAACATGTGCGCTGTAAATGCGAACGAGTGTTAGCCTGACTATGAATGTTAGCCTGACTATAAGTATGAGTATGAGTATGAGTATGAGCATGAGTATGAGTATGAGTGTGAATGCGAATACGTATGCATTCATAGCTTGTAATTAGCGACTTTAGACTTTAAATTAGAGTATACAGTGCACAATATTCGCACAAGGCTTTCACCAGCTGCAGTTGTTGCTGTCCGGTCTGAGCCAAGCCTGCAGCAGCTTGAACCAGGCTCATTAGACGATGTTGTTGTTAGTGTTGTTAATGTTGTTGTTGTTGTTGTTGTTCTTGTTGTTATTACTGTTACTGTTGTTGCAACAATGAGTCACACAGCGTGCGGCGCCTTGGCCTGAAATGCAACATTAAAATTAAAATTTCAACCACAGCCGCACTAAGCCGTCAAATTGCGTAGCCATTGGGGCCACTATTACTACCATACTACATACTATACTATACTGTCCCACTGTCCAACTGTCCAACTCATAATTAGCTGTAATATATTAGTGGACTGCGCCCAGCGTCGCTGCCCCAGCTGCAATTCAAGCGCTGCTGCTCTATTGTGCAGCTAAGCTGCATAAATACTCTAACCAAAGGTACATTTGCTATAATTAACAATGAATTTTCAGCTTTTGTCACATTGCAACAACTGAACAACAATTTGAAAAATTTAGAACAAAAAAAATTTAATTAAAATTTAAATATTTAAATTAATTGGGATTTAATGGTATGATATTATCATAATCAAATTAATAACTTTAAAGAATTTTAACAAATATGATGATTATTATATTATGATTATTAAAATTAATTTAATTTATGATTATATTAATATGATTATTTTATTAATTATTAATTTTTTATTACGATTTTCGTGTATTCGTTGCGTTGAATTTTTCCTTTTAAATTTTAATTAATTAATTTAATTTTAATTAATTAATTTAATTTTAATTAATTAATTTAATTTTAATTAATTAATTCAATTTAAAATTTTCATTTACTTTAATACTTAATAGTTTTTGCAATTATTTAAATATGATTATTTTAAATTTAATTGCATTAAAGCTTTATAATTGTAATCTCCCGAGATTAGGGAATCAATATTCCATTCGACATTCTTAATATAATATTGTGTTTATTTAATAAATTACTTTAAAGTTTTAATTATTTTATTTAATTTTCTTTAAAACTTTAATAACAATAATAATTATTATTAAATTATGTTTATTTAATTTAATTAAATTTAAAGCCATTTTACTGCTATCTACGACCTTGTAAGTGTAGGGAATTTTCGTTGTTCTCTTTTTTCTTTTTTGTTTGATTTTTTTATGTCCGATTTTTCCTTTCGACTGTTTTATTGAATGGCCTTTAATACGATGTTTATTGCACCTGGATTTTCTTGTTTGCAGTCGCCAATATAAATTTATTACTTATATTTTGTTTTATGTGTATTTCACTATATCTCTGTGTGTGTGTGTGAGAGAGTGTATGTGAGTGTGTGAGTGTGCTGATTATTTGCGCTTATTATATGCCTTATGTGATGTGATTGTTGTTGTTGTTGTTGTTGTTGTTGTAGTTGTTGTATTGGCTGTCGTTTCTTTTTTGCTTAATTTTCAATAAATGCTGCGGATTTTCTTATTGTGTTGTCTATGAATTTGGTGTGTGTGTGTGTATGTGTGTGTGGTTGTGCGTATGTGTGTGTGTGTATTTGGCCCAGGTGATTACTCATTTGACTGCATGCACATAAATTTTATGCACTTTTTTGATTGCTTTATTTTTATTAATTGCTTTTTACAGCATTTTGTTTGGCTTTTTTTTCAAAGCATTAGTTGCATGATTTGCTTAGCGCACAAAGATACTTATGAACAGCAACAACAACAACATCAACAACAACAAAAGCAACAACAGCAGGAGGCTAAAGGCAAGGAGCTTACTGTATGTATGAGTGGGCGTAAAGGGGGGTGCAAGAGGGGGCGTGTGTGTGTGTGTGTGCGTGTCGTGTCTCGTGTGAGCTGATTGTGTCATTAGAGTGAATGCGGATCGGACAGAGACAAAGCGATCAAAGCCAAAATGCGGTCAAAGATATCAAATACATATTCGCAATTCTTTTATTTGCCTTTTATTATTTTTGTCTTTTTGTTGTTATTATTGTTGTCACTATTTTTATTGTTGTTGTATTATTGCTTATCGAGTCTTGTTGCATGAGCAATGAGCCAATTGCAACTGGAAATTGAAAATGATTGGCAATAGCGGGAAATAGTGGGAAAATAATTGCATATGATTAATTGGCATATCATTTAAGTAATTTAATAAATATTAAAAAAATAAATCAAGGTTTTTATAACAGATTTTTGTATAATTATAACAGTTTATACTGCCATATTTTAAATTAATAATACATTTAATAAAAAATATATAAAATTTAATTTTTTTTTTAATATAAATTCATTAAAAATGTATAAAATTTAAATAATTTATTTTATTACAAATAGATTATAAATTTATAAAATGCATTTAAATTATAAATTAATTAATGAATTATTAATTATATATATTTTAAATTATTTATTTCATTATAAATTTATTATAAATTTAAAAAATTTGTATAAATTATATAAGTTTTCAATAATTTACTTTATTAAAAATTTACAAAATTCTTATAAATTATATAAAATTTAAATTGTAAAATTTAAATTGCGGTTTAATATAAATAATAATAATAATAATATAAATTATACACAATTTAAATTGTGTAATATATCAGACTATTACTATAATTTTAATCAATAAATTGCATGTTAAATTAAAACACTTAGTCATCAGCATTATCAACATGATCATTATCATAATGCCCTTAACTCTTTTTCCTTCATAATTTCATCGATTTTACGAGCAACAACATGAAATTGCCTTAGACCAAAAAACTTGAACAAAAATAAACTTGAAATTGAAAACAAAGAGCAAAGCAGAACTGAAGGCAGCGAACGGCATCTTGTCCTAATGTTAGAATACCCTGTATAGGAAAAAGGGGTATATTGACCAACACAAACTACATTTATTTAATAATAAAGATTATTAACGAACATTAAAAACAATTATTAAGGTATTACTATCACTAAGTGAAATATCCTTTGCTCTAAATTTTACCAAACCAAAAAATGTATTAACAAAATTTCTTTGTGTTTTTTCACATTTACAGGGCATGCGCTAGTGCATCATTTGTTATTTGTTAGCAATACCCAGCCGTTGTTTTGATTTGCTTTGTTGTCGATCTATTCGCCAGAAGGCACAAAAGCCAACCCAACTACAGTTATCCAGCTGAATTCAATGCGAATGAGCGGAGGAACGAGGACATGCGAAATTTTTTATTTATTGCTGACAATTGCACAAAATGTTCGCCTCATTCTGTTTACTTTTTGTTCCTTCGTTTTTTTTTTCTTTTTTTTTTCGGTGTTTCTTGTTGTGCTCTAATTTTATGACTGCGTTTTTCGTTGTGACTTTTGGTTTTTGTTTTTGCTTTTGTTTTTGTGTTTGTTCTTGTTGGTTTTGCTGCAGAGTTTTTATGGTCATTAAAATTGGGACAAATATTTGACCGAGTGTTGCGGCGTTTCGTTGTTATTTCTTTATTTTTTTCGTATTTATTTATTCAATATTTTTTTTGTACAATTGTTTTTATTTTGAGCACGACATGACTTGAGCCTTAGGCTGCTCTATAACATTTTGCGGCTGACAAAATATTTGACGCCGAATTTGCCCTTGATACTTGGCCAAATGTTGCAGGAATTGTTGCAGCCGTTGCAATTTAGAGTTGCCATTGCTTTTGTTGCTATTGCTGTTGTTATTGTTGTTGTTGCCGCCATAAGCAACAACATTTTGTGGCAAGCAAACTGATTTAATGATTAGGCAGTCGGTGCCGCAACTAATTAATGATCGTCACACCGTTTGCATGCTAATTAGATGCAAAGCAATGCTTTAAACTCTCAATTCGATTAGAGATGCACACGTGAGCGTTTGCATTCATCACGCGAATCACGCTAACTTCTTTATGAATATATGTATAATTCGTGTAAATATTATGTTTATTACGCGCACTTACATTTTCATTAAGGGCCTTGCATTAAATTGCTAATTGTTTTGGGTAGCTATTAATTTAAAGCTTGTTTAAATTTTAGATGGAAGGTAAAACATGGACACATTAATTAACTTGTTAAAGAATATTTAATTGTTTTTAAATCACACGATTCAAAAATTATACTAATATATCAGCGGCGGAAATAATATTTATAAGGTTATCGATAAAAGATTTCAATGCAACTAGTCTATACAAGAGTAACAAATCAAAACGATCAGCTGAGAGAGGCGCGCAATTTAAATTTACCTCTTTTAATGCTCACATTCATTAATTCTCTCTCTCTCTCTCTCTCTCTCTCTCTCACACTCTCTCTCACTCTCTCTCTCTTCTCTTGCTCTTTTATTTTTCCCTCACTCTCCTTTGCTAAAAAATTATGATCAAAGAACTGTTAAGCATACAGAGCCGTAATCGCTATCGCACCAACCAAATGTCTGTTTATCGATTGCCATTTGTTAAGAAATAATACTATTATGTATAAATAAACTATTAATATTAATATATAATCATTTAAAATATATTTTATAATGTGTATTAAAAATCAATTGAATTTTTTTGCGATTAATTTTATTGTTTGCAAACTTTTTTAAATTTGGCGCTCATGTGTGGCGTTGCCACAGTTCTTTATGCTTTGCTGCTGCCTGTGCCTACAAATTCGCATAGTTTGCAGAGTTTCCTTTGTTTTCATATTCACTTTATATACACTGCAAATGAGATTATCAATTGACACTCTAATGAACTTGGAATAGTTCATTAGGCGGCCCTACTACGCAAAGTTGGAAAGTGTATTTCAAGTGCGTAGCTGTGCTTTGTTTTCTCGTTCTTTGTCTATGCGTTTGCCGTTACCTTACAAAGAGAAAGAGAGTAAAACGGAAAAGAAGTATGGCTGCGCACATGCGTACAGTGGATCACAACTTATTTCGTGCAAGCGTTAAAACTTCATATCTCGGAAAATAGTTTAGTAAATATTAAATGTGGAAATTGTTTAATATCTTTAACTCGGTTTTGGAACTAAATAAAGGAATTAATATTAAAAAATAATTTTAAAATGATGTTTGAACTTTATTTTCATCGTTATTATTTTTCGTCATATCGTACTATTAATTCTCTTTATGCTCACATGAAATAAGTTATGAACCACTGTATGTTTGAATTTTGACAGAGTCAAATGATTTGTCGCTCTCAGTATGAAATCGACTTTTGATTGTTGAAGTCGAAGAGTTTAATTGTGTTGGAGCTCACGCAGTTGTTATAGAGATTACTAAGAGTAGTTTTAATGGGAATTGCTGGCATTTAGCGACTCACCGACTCGGTTTTAATGTTGAGCGCCAGCACATGCGACGAACTGTTGGAGGATACAGATGGCGGTGAAGCGGGGGTGGCGCCTTCACAGGGTGACTGGGCCGCTGGAGCAGCCGGCGAGCAGCGACTGGGCAGCGGTAGTGGGCTAACATCACGCAGAGGACTGGCTAGTGCGATGCCAATGCCCGTTTGGGAGTAAGGTGAACCGGGTGATTTGTTGGCATTTGTGGAGCAATTGGATGGCACTATGGCCGCCGTGGTGCAACTGGTCAGGGTGCTGGTCGAAGAGCTCGACGATGTGGATGAGCAGGACGATGATGAGGAGGAGGAGCTGCTGCTGCTACCATTGTTATTGTTGTTGTTACTACTAGTGTTGTTGTTGTTGTTGTTGTTGTTGCTCAATGCTTGCATTTTGGTATTGTTGTTGTTGTTGTTGTTGCTGCTGCTGTTGTTGTTATTGTTGTTGTTGCTGGTGGTGCTATTGTTGTTATTGACACTGGCACCTGGCATTATATTGCCATCGCAAAACTCTCGCTTCACAATGTTGCTGCTGCTGGTGTTGGTGTTGCTGCTGCTGCCGCTGTTGTTGCTGGTGTTGTTGCTGCTGCCTGGCGTGGCAACAATCGCCGCCTCACAGGGCAGCACGGTGCCCAGCATCTTGTCTAGCTTGTACTGTGACGTGTTCGATTCAGTGGCTCCGCCAGAGTCCTCGCAACCCTCGGCCATGTCACTCAAGCATTAGCATTGTGTGCGCCTCCTGAAGATAAAAGAAAATGTGGAATAAAGTCAGCATTTGTTACGAATTCATAAACATTTTGATAGAAATTGTGTAAATATTAAAAGATTAAAAATTTTAAAGCCATTGTAATAATATAAATAAATTTTCTTCAAGAAAAATTTGTAACTATTTAAATTTAAATTAAAGTACTAATGTAAATAATTGTTATAAATAATAATAGAAATGAACTTACAATAGTCATAAATTTAAAACCATCGTAATACCATAAATAACTTGACAAATAAATTTAAATAGATTTTTTAATATAATGTAAATATATATTAAATTATAATTAATTTAATTTATTATTTAATAATATTGATAGTAATTTGAGTGCAAAAACTAGTAATAATATTAGAAGTTTAAGTAAAATGTAATTATTAAAAGTATAACAAAGCTTTAAATACGGTTGTAGAGTTTGCTTAAGCTATAAATAATTTAAATTTAAATATATATATCAATAATATACTGAATGATATGAGTAGATTCATTAATAATTTGATATATAATAATATGTTATATTGTAAATAATTTAAGCTTAGAAATTGAATAGATTTCGCTATAATATGTATAAATTTCGAACAATAACTAATTATTATCTAAACTACTATACTAACTATACTTAATTATAGACTGCTTAAACTATTTTCATTGAATGAAATGAATTGTACACAATGCTACATATTCAGTAAATTATAACTATGATGCTATATTCACTTGATATTCATATTCATTCGAAATGAATGAATAAATTGTCATTTAAATGTAGAAAACAAAATACAGTCTGACAGTGTGGCTGTCTTTCCCTTTTTTGGCATTTGACTCGAGTGGTGACTGTACCTAATGCATTCTGGTTGTTCTATGTGGTGTTTGTTGTTTGTGTGTGTGTGGTGTGTTTGTGTTTGTGTGTTGTGGTGTGTGTGTGTGTGTGTGTGTGTGCGTCTTTTGGCAGTTGTTGGCTCATAATTTAGAATTTACATTTATCGAATATACATATTTCGTGCACTTAAAACTCATGCCCAAGCGCATTAATTTCATTAATTATCCTTGTTGCCATCCGGTTGACCACAACAGCAAAAGCAACAACAACAACAACAGCAGCAGCAACAGCAACAACAACAACAACAATGCAAATAACAAAGGCCGACAACTTCTACTGCTTTTGGCTCTCTGATGGGAGGGGGTGTGCGGTGGGAAGGGGTGTAGCTGGCACACATGCCACATAATTTTGCAAATGCAAAATGTTGCTTCGAGTTCGAGTCCTGTGCATGTCCTTGCAACCAACAACGACGACGAGGACGACGACGACGACGTTCTGCAACGGACAACGCCACTGCATACATAGCTGAAGGGGTTTTGCAAAGTAGCCACAGTGGGCATGGCAATGCCACTGCTAAAGGGGTTAAGGGGGGGGGGAGGGTTAAAAGGGGTTAAGAGGAATGGGTCCGGTCAGAAATACTTGGTTGAGAGGACCGAGTCGTAATCGGAAATTTTACACCTACTCCGCATTATAATTTATATGCCTGGCAAAAGCCTCACATTTTTGGTATGAGTCACGTCTGGCTCAAGAAAGTTTTCCTTATATACTATACTTAAAATATACTCACACACACACACACACACACTTACATAGAATATATTTGGTGTATGTATGTATGTGTTTGTTTGTGTCTTTGTTTTTGTGTCTGTGAGATCAAAGCACATACGAAATTTAATGCATAAATTATGTAGATATATAGATGTTAACTGAAGATTTTTCTGGGCATTTAGAAACTAATATTAAGGTAAAATATTTATAAATATAAAACGAATATTTAAAATAAAAAACATTTATTAATAATAATATTGAAAATAATTAAAATAACAATAATAATAAATATAAAAAAAATTAATAATAATATTAATTAAAATAAATGGAAAATAATTATATTTACAATAAACATAAAAATAATAATGTTTATAATAAAAATAAAAATAAAAATAATTATAATAATAATTATAATAATATTTATTATAATAAAAATAAAAATAAAAATAATATAATTTTAAAAATATTTATATTATAAATTTAAATTATAAATTATTAAAATTATAATATGAAAAAAAAGAAAATTTTACTGTTTAATATATAATTATATAAATCTCACAGAATAAATATTTTTAAAAGTATTTTGAATTTCTCTTTTATTTGATTAGCATCTTTGATTAATTTATACTAATATTTTAAACGTTTACAGGGTATTTTTCATTTGGAAAATGTCTAGTGCTTGAACTAATTGAAGAAAATATTATTGCCATAAGCTGCCAGGCTGAGCTGAAAATCGTCTGAGCAAAAATAATTGCGCCCAAATGTAGGCACATAACATAATACACACACACACACACACACATACTAAAGAAAAACATCTGCTCTTTCAGATGCCTTGACTTGTTGTTGTGCACACACACACACACACACAGACGCTCTTTTGGCCTGGTCGAAAATCGAAAATCGGTAGCCGATGCTGTCTTCGGCTTGGCATTGTCCAAGTACACAGAACGGGCGTTGATTTTAATGCATTATGTATATATATATAGATGTGTGAGAGGGTATATATATACCTGTGTGTGTGTGTATGCGACAATGCATGTCTGTCTGTGTGTGTGTGTGTGTGTTGGTAACAATGCAGGCGACTCGCCTTGCAGTTGTAATAAGGCAAAGCCGCCATGACCAATGCAGGCCGCAAAAACAGGCTGCACTGCTAACAAATACCCTATTCTAAGGATGTTCAATGTACGATGGAAAAGGAATATATATAGGAAAATATATGGTAAAATTTGTTAAATGAAAATCTATTCATTCTATAAAAAATTAAACTATTAAAAAGTTTATTCTTTGGGAAATAGATCTTCTGCAAAAATTCCATATATTTCTTTTGATTCTTCAATTATATGTAATATATTTATAATATTATAAAATATCATTTGAACTACCCTTAGCAAACCATAATGAACATTTAAACAAACTAGGCATACCCTTTAAATTACAAGGTTTTTGGGCATGCCCAAAAGACAGACGCATCAGCAGCAGTCAGACACACGAATCAGACTCTTACTAGTCTCATAGTATTCGCACTCACACTCAGCGCCAAGACTCATACTCGGACTCAGACTCAGCACTCGGTGTTGGAAAAGCAGTCCTTGTCAGGCGGGGGAGGCGGGGCCAACGAACGCACTTTTCCGGCCACGTCGCCAACGTCGTTGCTCATAATGAGCTGAGTACTGACCACAGTGGAGTGGGTGGGTGCTGGGTCGGATGGTTGAACGAACGGTCGGACGTATGGTCGATAGGTTTGGTTAGTTAGGGGGTGCACTGCCTTGCAAGTTGTGCACAGGACATGCAATGCCTGAGTCGGGCCAACAGACGTTCTGTTGTAGATTTTGGCCAGGAAGTTGCCAACAGCAGCAGCAGCAGCAGCAGCAACAGCAGCATAGGAGGGCAGCGGAAAAGCCTGAAGACTTGCAGTGAGACATAGAGAGTGAGGGAGTGATAAAGGGAGGGAGAGAGAGGGGGGAGTGTGAGCGAGAAAGGCGTAATAATTAATTTCGTACAGTGCATGCAAATGTCTGGGCCATGGTCATGGCAATGGTCTCCGGCTTGGGGTGGTAAGGGTAGGTGTTGTTGGTTCTGTTGGTGTTCTTGTTGCTGTTGTTGTTGTTATTATTGTTGTTGTTGTTGTTGTTTTTGTTGGCCAGAGGCATGTGGCATGTGGCATATGCATAAGCAGCAAACAATGCAAAACAAAGCAAAACACGCATATGCACTCCAACAACAGCAGCAACAACAACAGCGACACTAACAAACAGCAGCAACAGTAAAAACAAACGACAACTGCAACAACTACAACAACTACAGCAACAACAGCAACAATTATAACAACAATAAACACTATTTGATGAATACTGTGAAATATCAACAAATAGATACCAACTGAACAACAATTTGGAAACAAATCAACATGAACTTCAATATGAAACATAAAGGATATAGATCTATTACAGATGGACGAAAATGTAGAAAATTTAGCTAGATAATCTTTATGTGATAGATATACATATATTATAGATGATGGATAATGTTTAATTGTGTTAAAGCAGATAACCTACAAGTTATTTATATTTCGCATATATTTATGCAATATTATAAACGTAGATAATCTGTTCCCTTATTTGTTTAATATAAGATACGTTATAATTTTTTTTCTTTGCTGTAAAAGTGTAATTGTGTAAAAGCATATACCCTTTAGTCTGTTCTATTCTGTAGAGCGTAATTGTGTCACAATCACATACCCTATAAAACTAACTTTTAATGAGTTTTAATGACCCTCCTTTAAAGACACCTAAAGGCAACAACAGCTCAAAGTTGTTAGTACTAACAGCTGCCCGACTGCTTTCTTGCAGTGTATTCATTAGAATGAAATGAGTGCGAGCAGGATAGGTAATGTTGCTGCTGTTGCTCCTGTTGTTGCTGTTGCTCTTGCTGCTGTCGCTGTTGCTGTTGCTGCTCTTTGTTTCTTGTTATGTTTGGGTTTAATGAGCAATTGTTGTTGCTGCACCCCAGCAACATACAGCAGCAACAACAAGAAGACACACATACAGGCTCGCACACACACACATACACACACACACACACACACACACACAC
>JBANCZ010001287.1:0-22935 GCA_037040025.1 Sphaerogastrella javana | reverse complement strand
CGGTAAATGGGTGGAAAGCTGAAAACAGAGAAAAAAGTGAGTGTGGTGGCGTGATTAAGTGATGGACGTGTATGGACACATGCAGCGTTATATTTAGCATACAAAAAAACCCAAAACATATACATATGTAAATATACGTGTGAGTGTTTGTGTGTGTGTGTGTGTGTGTGTGTGTGTGTGTGTGTGTGATAGCTGACGAGTCCTTGCGCTTTTAATCATAAATAACAAAGGACACATGGCGCGTAGATGCTCGTATAGCATTTAGCTTTCAGGCAATAACAAAAGCGCCACCCTCGAGGGCTCTCTACCAAGGTTTGACCAGTATGTGCGTGTATGTTGCTCTGAGTGTGTGTGAGTGTGTGCGTGTGTGTGTGTGCCTGTTGATAAAACTCCAACCACTGACCAGCTATGCCCCTGTTACGGCCCATAGAAGACCCTTTCCCCACCGCTTGCTGCACTGTTGCCAAGCGCTATTCATTTCCGACTGACGACCCGCTACTCGTTGCTCGTTGCTCGCTGCTAGTTGCTTGGTTACTCGCATTTGCTGCGTTGCATGCACTTAGAGAAAAGCACAGTGCAAAACGAGATTCCATACATATAATTTTATTAGCAACGATTATTGTTCAGTCTAAATAATTATCATAATTTCCGACTGAACTCGCTACTCGTTGCTTGGTTACTCGCATTCGCTGCGTTGCATGCACTTAGAGAAAAGCACAGTGCATATCAGAATTTAATATGCATTATAATTTTAGCAACGTTTATTGATTAATAAATGTCAAAATTTTCTACTGACAACTCGGTACTCGTGGCTCGTTGATTGCTGCTTAGTTACTTGCACTCGCTGCGTTGGAGAAAAACACAGGACACATACAGCATAATGCATTATATTATTAGCAACGTTTTCAGTTCAATCCAAAATTATATTATAATACATATCATTTTATTTTTGCATTAAATTGCATTCTCATTTCACATGGAGCGTTTTTTGCAGTGTGGGTTGACCTGCCCCTGGCTGTTTTATGGCAAATACATGGGGACAGCTCCATTTTTCCTCCTAAACAACTGCGCAGTTGTCCTCTTGCGTTGTTGCTTTAGCACAATGTTTGCGGAATTTTTTGATATTAATAGCTTTGGACAGTTTTATAAACGCCTTTCGGGGTTAACATGTTCAAGTGGTATTCACATTTTCCACTGACCGACCTGTCACTATTGTGCGTCGTCAGCTAACTGTGAATATAAACTGAAAAAACACAAAAACAAAAACATTAGCGGCAACAGAACTTGAAAAAATGTACGAGCCCAAAATGGTTTAGATTTACCAACTCTGGGATGGTCGGTACATGCTGACTGCACAATTTATTGATCAATGAAGAGCGAACTGAATTGTATGGTCCACAGTGTAAATGTGATAGAGATATTGCATTGTTTATTCTTCTAACATTATGTCAATTTTAAATCAAGTTTTCAAATCACGGATGCATAAGATTATATTCACCTTATAGCTACAAATATATATATATCTAGATATTGTTACTTAAAATTGACTCTATTCCTTGTATAGCTTCAGATTGTCTTTAAACTAGTTTATACTATATTGAAATATAACAGTGGTTGATAAAGAGTTTGGAAATTTAAAAATATACCAATTATGTTTATAAAAAGTTTATTTCATGTATTATGGGAAATATGTAAGATATAATTACTAAAAAAAAGAAATTATTTTAAATTTTTTATTATCTCAAGCAATTCAAGCAAAAATTTCATGTAAATATACAACGTAGTTACGTTATGATTATTTTGTGCAATCGGTTTTGGCGTTATCCATTTGGTAAGGATATTCCAGAACGCCCTTTTAGAAACTGTACCCCAAAGAGCGTTTGATTGAATTACGATTCGTATTCAAGGAACTGGATTACAGTGGCAACAACAAACAAACCGATATGAAATCGAAGCACACGGACGTTGAATAGCAAAAGCAGAACAACATCCTTTATTTTGGGGGTTGCTAAACGGGCAAGTTCTCTTCTAACTTCACCTTAAACTTCATCTCAACTTCGCTGAGGGGGTTGCAACTGAATAACTTAACAACAAAAAGACAAACGCAGTTTTTCCGAATTGCGTCTCAGATTGAAGCGAAGTTAAGTGAAGTGGTGTCTTTTCTTGGTCGGAAAACTGCAAGCTCTGCTTGGGTTTTCAACGGTACAGTTGCTAGTTGGATGGTAGGGCGCAGCAACCACCAGGCAACGAGAAAGTACAGGACTTTATGATTTTCCTTTTGCGTAGCATAAATTACGCATTTCCACAATTTTTTCTTTTTATGTTCCTTTTCGGCGACGCAGTTCGCGTTTGCTGCTTATGATTTATGTGCTGTGATGACACAGGACGTACAGCCCTACAGGACGTACAGGACGTACAGGACGCACGGAACGTACAGAGCATACAGAACGTACCGAACGTACCGAACATACACTGTTGCAGCCGGATAGCCCCCTGTACGGCTTTTGCCCCTACCCTAAAGCTGTACCCCTATCCTTATCGCAGCTCCCTTTGTAGTACTAAAAATTACACGCAAATTGCACGCAACACGCAAAACTTCGCATGGAATATGACGGCACAAAATGCCACTTCATGCATGCTCGCGATAGTTCCTGTCACAGCTACTCCACATACACCCTACACTGCCTACGCCCTGCACCCTACACAGTACACTGTACACTGTACCATGTACACTCCAAACTCCACACTGAGCGAAAGCACATATGTCTCTTATTTTATGAATTTGTTTTAATTCATCATAATTCACTTAAAAATTCATTATATAATATATGACTTATTATTATATTTAAGATTTAGGTTCATTAGAGTCTTCAGATGTTTACCATAGTTTATGTACAGACATTTTTTTCACAGTGCTGCGGCATTAAGTCATGCGTCACCCGTGACGGGCCACACATGCGTGTGAAGCCCCCTAGAACCCCTAAGCAGGAGGCACTTTAAATATACGATATCTTTATGCATAGCATAAATACATTCTTAAATGCTAATCCTTAAATGTGAGCGAGGACCCAATACTGGTAACCAGTTTCAGTTACAGCTCCAGCCCCTAGCTTTATGAGTCATCTAGGGTTCGCTTTTTATAATTGGCGGTCAGGCTAGAAATTGTTACGGTTGCGGTTGCGTATGTCGTTTAACGTTGAGGTCTTTTAGGTGACAGGCCAATAATCAGAAGGTATATATTTAGATAATATCTATAATACTCTAAGAATAATTATTTTTAAACTATTTATCATAGCCAACGATCTCAAGTATTACATTCTAACTTAAGAAATATTGCTTGTGTTTACTAAATGTATTAATTAATTATAAAATTAGCAACTTTCATTATGTACAAAGTTAAGATGCAAATGAAGGAAGGGTTTAATAGACAATATGAGCAACCCCACATACACTTAACAGGCAGATGAAGGCTTGATAGACCTCATTAAGTAGACCTCATGTTTGATTTTGTGTATCAGTCAGTCAGTTTGTCCGTCTGTATGAACACCCAGATCTCTTAACATACAAGAGCTGCAATTTTCAAATTTGGCACGATTAGTATATATGCAGATGAAGTTTGTTTAATATCCTTCATCGATTATCAATTATCGTTTCTAAATTATCTATTTACATTTATCGATTTTCGAATGCGAAGTACTGAGAGTCAACTATCAAGAATTCAGTATCGGATGTTGGAATTGATTATCGGTGCACATTTCGATCCAATAATGCTACATGATCCAAAAATAATCTCCAACACCGAAAATCGGTATCGATCACCGAAACCCTACTTTTATGATGCCAACCCTACATTATGTCCTTTTTGTTGTTGCATCTTTATACTAATATTTTCCTTGGTTTTAATAGGTCTACCGTTATTTCATTGGTGATTTCGTTTTTGTAAGAGTCTTTAAATTGATGTACATCTTCGATGGGTCAGGCTTTAATTTGCAATGGATTTTCCCTGTGCCGTTAGCAGCTGGTGTGGCCAGTATTTTTTGAACGCCCTCAATGTTTTTGACATTTTTATGGCAGGAAAAATATGAAAACAGCAACAGAAAAAACAATTTAATAAATATATGTGTATGTTCATGTGAATTTGTGTGGGTCCGCGTCTGACTCTGCGCGTGTATGTGTGAGATGGAGTGGGCCGTCGCAGCCACAGTTCACTTTTTAATCACTTTTCATGAGCTTTTAATTACAAGCCCCATCGTAGTTGGTCCGGAGAGCGCATAATGTGTCTGTCCGACCATCCATGAGTACCAGAGTATATGCGTCCGAGTACGAAAGATATGGAATAAGTGGAATTCATAAAATTCTCAACAAGGGCGGCAAGTATAATCCACTTAAAATGTGTAAAACAAGTAATAATAAAAGGCTTTCAAATACATTTTTAAAATAGAATAGGAATAAATTGATATATGAGTGAAACACGTTTATTTATTGGTATTATTTTGTGATCTACTGAATGGATTCTCGGCGTAACATAAAATCTACAGAAGTTCAAACAAAATATGCACAAGAAGTTCTTTAAAGAAATACGGTTTATAAAAGGCGAACCCTATGATTATAGGGTATACAAATAGGGCTATTCATATACGAATACATTTATATATGGGTGTCATACGAACTCTCCCACTCATTTCCGTAATAATAATGTGTGAAAGGATATTAATTATGAAACAAGCGAGCGGCAGGAAGCGCGCTGTGGCAATAAAAACAGCAAGCGACAACCCAACACCAACAACACCAACAACACCAACGCCAACAACACCAACAACAACAGCAACACCATGCGTGACCAACAACAACAACAATAGCAATAAATGGCAATACTCATTACAACAACAATAGCAACACAGAACGTGTACAGAACCAATCTTGTATATATTGTATTTTATGCGAGTAGCCACATGGCCAGGTTGAGCTTGAGGTTGAGTTTGGGTTTAGTGGGGTGCTGGAGACGGGGTAGACCGACTGGCAGACGTAGGAAGCGAGAGGCGGAAACGGGAGCAACATGTGCAACATGTCGAACGGAAGTGTCGGCCATATTCCACACACGCACAGTCGTACATGAAAACCTAAATAGGCCCACGTCTCTATCCTACTCTCCCTCTCTCTCCTCTTTCTCTATCTGCCCCACTCTCTTTCTCTTTCCCTTTCGCTCTCTCTCTATCTTTGCCCATATTGCGCTGTTACGTTCACTCTCTTTGCTCTTGGCCAGGACAAGAGTCATTAGGAGCTGGGCCCAAGTAGATTTTTATGTAATGTCGCTTGGTTATTGCTTTTATACATTTATTTTATTTCATTTACTCACACACATACACCCACACCCACACCTACACCCACACCTACATCCTCCCATACACATGCACAGAGTTACATTCATATATTGCATGTTGAAATTTCATATTTTTGCTCTTCTCTTTTAATCATATTGTAGGGTATCTTAGCGACTCAAAACCGTTTGTGTGTGCATTGTAAATAATTCATTCCCATTAAATCGGAATCAGAATATTATTTATATCTGAAATGATAATGATACATATTTCTATATTTATACAAAATAAAATATTCACGGATTACAAAACCTTATACCATCTACATTTGGGACGAAATATATTTCGGGTATTTACTTTTATATCTATACTGCATTTACCCCTATTAAATGATGGTACACAACACGCAATCTTTAAACTGCATACTGGTGTTCTATAAAATGAAGTGAAATTGAATCGCTAATCAAATTCAAGACTAGCAATATATTATACCATCTGCAGGTGGATCCTTAAAATTGATATAGAGTATGTTTTTCTATATCTTTACCAAATGTAACCCTATTAAATGAAGGTACTAAAACATAACACTGTTCCGCTATGAAAGGAAATGAAATGGAACTGAAACATTTAAATTGAATTGGATACAGGGTTCCAACAGATTATTTGTTGTAGTGATAGCTTAAACCATTCGCAATTGGGTCCTTAATAAAACTCAATTTCGTTTTTCAGGTAAGGCAATTCGCAATTATTGCAAAAAGGTCTAACAGTAGATGGAATTGTGCATAGAGGAATGTGAGACATGAACCATTTCATTCAGCAAGGTATTCGCAATTCGAATTCCCTTTTGACAGCCCTAGTAACCCGGAATGGGAGACGAATAGGCAATGAAACAGTAGGTCCTTCTGCGCCTGTCAATGACAGGCGTCGACGTCAGCGTCAACATCGGCGTCGACTTCAACGTTAACGTTAACATCAACGTCAACGCTGACTGTCGTCTATCAGGATTTTGTGCGTCAGTCTGTCGTGTGGGTACCAGTGATCGTCTGTCTGTCCGTCGGTCTGTCGATGGCGCACGTTGTCGCTTCACGTGACACTGACAAGGATGCCAAGGATACCAGGGATGCCAGATCTCAGTTTGTATCACCCACGTTGCGGCTGCCCTGACCTCTACCCCTGCCTCGGGCCGCGCAGCATCCCCAACCAGACGCCTATCGACTGTCACCCTGTGTGTAATTGCCGTTGTAATGTGGGCCTGAACGCGAATATAATTGCTAAAATGTTGCCGGTCTGCACTAAGAAAAATATACGTTATATATGTGGTAAATATGTAGTTGTAAAAGATGTATACATATTCAACTATTATATGATATTTATGATGTACATTTATACATATTTCATATTCAATTTTAATATGTATGTTAACATTGTGAAGTTTCTTTAACAGGGCCTTGTTTTTCCAGTGCATGCAACAACAAAATGCGGACAGTCCGACAGACCGACACACAGATAGACGTGCCAATGGCCAATGGTCGTTCTGGTTGCTCTGGTCCTAGTCCTGGTCCTCTGTTAGTGTCCTGCCCTGCGAGCAACGACACTTTTCCATTTGAATTTAATTTTAATTTACGCCCAACGGCCGTTTTTTACTGCAACAGCACCCTTAGGCGTTCCTAGCCTCATCCATCGCATGCGCCCCAACGCAATGCTCCGGAAATTGGCAATGGCAATGGAAATGGCATTGCCAGAGAACATTTTCCATATTCGCATACCAAAACCTGAGAGTGACAGAGTCAGCTCTAGCTTGAAACCCCGACCCCTACACGTGTCCCCTCATTCACGGCTCTCCGACCCTTGGAAAGGTCGTTTTGTTCGCACCGTTGAGTTAATGAGAGAAACGCCGTCAGACATTTTGTGCAACTGGCCAAATTGTAAGAGGAAGTCTAATTGAAGCACACAGTCCTCACTGTTAGCTCTGTGTCCTCTCTACAGTCCCTAGTGTTTCCCTCTGCAATTTCTCAATAAATTGAACATAACAAATTTTCAATTCCATAATTTAGATAAAATCAAATTATATGCGTAAGCTTTGGGTATTTGCAAGAATAACAGCCAAACGAAGTTTTATGAAATTCTAGAAAAATATACTATACTGTATACAGTTTCTTTGAGAAGCAAAATTATAATATATCTTCAAATGTTATAGATGAAGAGCTAATTTTTTACGATTAACCATTTCATGTTAACACATTTTCATATTGTAATATTAATTGTTTAATTACAACTCTAAGTAGACCATTCCGAAATGGTACACAAAATTTTCCACTCTGTCGGTGTTTGACTTAATCGATATTCTTGCTAAGCTCTCCGACATTTTCCCTATTAAAACTGATTAACATTTGTGTGTGCCCACACTATTAGAAATTTTCCGCTGCCACAAAGTCGTGCTAACTTAACGCCGGACTCATTAATTGTAAATGACAATTAACAGATACATAAAACTAGAATAAAATCATAAAACCTATCTAAATGCAATCAACGAATACAAAATACTCTATACTGAATGCTTAACTAATTGATCCTATGATCCACAAAATGTTAGTTAATGCGAATATCCTCTAAGTACAGTAACTATCCCTTAAAACCCTCTTCGAATAGAGGTGGGGTGTTCGATTTAAAAACTTTCATTCTTCTGCTTCAGTTTTGCGACAGAACAGTCTAGGGTATACGGTGTTGAAGCTGTATTTGCATTTGAAATTCAGTTAGCTGCAAAAGACATTAAATATTTATGTATGTAAAGCCTCAAAAAGAAAATTTGTTTTCAATTTTAAAACTATTAACCACGCTATGTTAATTTCATTAGCATGCCTTTCGTCTGTCCCTCGTCTCGTTGTGTCTCTTGGTTTGGTCGCTACTTGTTTTAGTGACCGGGTTTTGTATTTATATTTATCTTATTAATTGCGCTAATTAGCTAGCCACTTAGCGTATCTTTAGCGGATTTTCAGACGTCAACAGCGTCGACAGTCAGCTGGGTCTGCGGTATCGCACAATGTCGCCAGACAAAATTCATAAATCAGTTTAAATTAATTTCGTTGACAGGTCTTCGAGCCAATATTATTGATGATGCATCTGTTACCGTTCCGTCCGTTTGTGCGATTGCCAAAGGTGGGGTATACCAGGTGGGTTTCGCTGATATTGAATTAATTTTTTACCATGAATAACTTAACATTTATTACGTCTATCAGTTTCAAGTTGTCGCCGGTCTCGACCCGAAGCTTAAAACTCAACTCGATATGTTTTCGAAATGCTCTTGTATTTGATATAACTTGTCAGACTTAAGTCGTACGACCATTTTAAAAATTTAAAATTAAAATATTGAAGTTCTTTTAGCTTTGCTTGCGCCTTAATAAGTCCTCCTGCCAAAACTCCTCCCAGGTTTGTGACTTCTCCTCACTCCCACCCTCTTCACTAGAGGCCCTCTTTTCAGCCCGTTGACTTTCAGCGTTTTCAAACTCCGCCAGTTTTT
This sequence comes from Sphaerogastrella javana, assembly GCA_037040025.1. Lineage (NCBI taxonomy): Eukaryota > Metazoa > Arthropoda > Insecta > Diptera > Drosophilidae > Sphaerogastrella > Sphaerogastrella javana. The sequence continues at coordinate 14,100 of JBANCZ010001287.1, read as the reverse complement.
TCAGTCGGTAATGCATCAGTTCATGCAACTCATCGGTGCTATATATGGAGGTGTGACTAGGCTTGGCCTCATCTCCCATGAAAATACCATCCGGACTGACCGTAGAGCCCAATGATTTACCATCGCCTGCAGCTAGACCACCGCCTGCAGCTAGACCACCGCCTGCAGCTAGACCATCTCCTGCAGCTAGACAATCGCCAGCAGCCTCTTTGGCTTCGATCTTCATATCCGATTCGTCGATTATGTCAGACATTTTAGTAAAGTGTAGTGCTCAAGTATTAGTTAAAAGTATAATTTGCTATCTGGCACAATTTCTATGTCATTGAATTTACTAAATTACAAAAGCTTGCTTGGGTCTCTTTACGATACTTTAAACGATTACAGCCTACAATATTCAATCTCTTCTGTGTGTACTGCGTACGCAGTCGCAAGACGCGGTTGCTATATTTTTGTTTTTTTTTGGGGGTTTTTTTGTTGTTCCATGTATTAGTTGTAAACTGCAATAGTTGATTTTAATTATATTTGTATTGCGACATAAACAGATCATAAAATAAATTTAAAGAACAGTAGGGATGTTACCCGACAGTTAGGACACTATGTTTGATATTTTCAGTGGTATTTTGAAAGCACATCCAAACGCATGTTCATTGGATCTTTTTAGGTTTCTTGAGCATGCTTGTACGTAATAGTTTCCTATAGTTTCGGAAATCTAATTATAGACAGATGGATAGGTAGACAGACTAGGAAATACTCTATGGGGTTTGCTATATATATTCTTTCATCATCTGCTTACACTTGCAGTTCCACAAAGTAAAGAGACCCTTTGGTATATTTTAAGCACACGGTCTAAAAATTGTACACCTGCTCTGAAAAATGAAACAGAGCTGCAGCAAAATGCCAAGGTTCGCACAGGCAATTTACAGTTAACAGTTAAAGCTAACTAACTGAGAAAAATATCAAAAGTTAAACTAACACACAAACAGCAACAACAAATGACTTTCTGTCTGTCTGGACATGCAGTTGTTGTTAGAGTTAGAGTTCGAGTCGTAGCCGGTGTCGGTGTCGGTGTCGAAGTCGGAGTCGGAGGCGGAGATGGAGTTTTGGGGTTCGAGGTGGAGGAGGTTTGGGTTAATGCTATGCCTCTGCCTGGTGTTGTTTGCTTTTTGGGCTCGTTTGCGACTCGTTTCGGGCTCACATATACACTAGATATCCGTCCGTCTGTTGAGTTTCTCAGTTTTATGGGCACAAAACATTGGGCAATATGCACAGAGCAAACGAGTCTGAGTTATAACACACCCATAATTCGTAGAAGACTGAACAATATAAAAAACAGAAAACAAATGAATTTTGGGTGCGTTAGTCAAACACTGATAAAAATCATAAGCCAAAGATGAGAAGCAGCAGCTCTCGGGGGGCCGACAGGCCGGTAAGCAGGCAGGCCGGCCGGTACGTGTCTGAGATCAGAGCATTAGGACAAAAGCCAAACTGAAAATAAAAATAAAAAAAAATATATTAGGCCAATTATGTTGCGCTACAACCGCAGCGGTAACAACACCAACAACCAAATTTACATGTACTCGCGTCAAGTGGGTCTGCCTACCACCCTGTCCCCTGTCCCCTGTCCCCTGCAGCCACAACCTCTCCTTCAGCCGATCTCCTGCCCAGACAGCACTTGCGGTATCGCGATGCAGGCACCGAAACGTGCAACGGCATAAACGAGCAAACAACCAGGAAAATGAGAAGAGAACCTGAGCTCATGTTTCTAGGGTGTTGCTTAATATACTCTAGGAAAAGAGTTTATTAATTATTATATATTCGTTTGACACTAACAAAATTTTTAGGGTATTTAATATGTAATACGGCAAGGGTTTGCTCATTTCAGACATCGAAATAATAGAGCATATTGGAACACCACATTTGAATACATTTGAGACCCTTTATATTTTTATTAACTTCTTCAATCAATTTAATAGAAACAGTTCGTTAAATCTAAATAAATGGCAATCGCATTGACTAATAAAATTAACGAAATATATTATATATAGGCGTAATGTTTAGGCCTTGAGAATTCCAGACAACTTTCATCAGATGCAAAGCTTTATCGGCTTTACATTTATCAAGCTGAAACTTTGTATATTATATGTATTATACTTTTTACTTTTTTACTTTATAGAGTATTCAAATAACGTTACGACCTTTGTTGTCAGTCTAGGTTTTTGTTATTATTATCAGAATTTCTTAGCATTTCTATCGTGTTATATGTTGGGCATTATCTGGACACAAGCATCGCCAACGTCTACGAATATTTTCATTTATTCTATTCAGCTTATTTTTCACTCCTCCACACAGGCATATACACATATAAATATACATAGATATTCTGGGTAAAACCTGTCATTATGAATGGATGCAGACACTGTGCTGAAGGCGTTTCGTAATTAATTTCGAGGATTTAGATATTTCTAGGGTGATAACAATGTGTATAAAGAATTTCCATGTATCACGTACCTGCCTACCTGTCAATGGGCCCTTCACGGCCCCTCTTCGGCATCTCGAGACGTGGAACACTTGAGCAGGCAATGTATTCATTTATTTTATGGGTCAATAAATGCTACTTGTTGATAATTGGACATCAGATACGATTATACGCACTATATGTGAAAAAAACTAGTAGGATTTATCTGATTTCAGAAATCTATTTAAATATATAATACAATACATAATATTTGCATACAATATATTCGAATATTATTGAAACTGATTTCTATTTGCGTATATCTTTCAGTTAGCATCTGGCATATCGTATATTCTTTATCTCTGATGAATGCAACCTATAAACATAACTGATAAGTGGAAATTTATCAAATCCGGCGAGAAGAGCCAAAGTATGGCATTATCACCGACATCGTGAGTGGAAAGAGAAAATGACTTTCGATACGGTTATCAATAACCGGTTAACGATATTTTATGAAAATTGATACGCCCCTCAAACACACACACCCTGCAATGAGAGGGAGATCTATACACAGAGAGAGAAAGAGTCTTGCGAAATAAAAATAAATAATAATAGACATTATTACAGTTGATGCCATCATAAATAGTTTTTTCTCCCGGTTCGCCCTTTGCTCCCCTCTCTCTCTCTGTTCAGCCAATTCTCTAGGTTTTCCTTTTGGGTTTCGGTTGTTTTTCTTTTTGGGTCGCGAGTCCCTTTACCCAGTGCCACTCATAAGCGCACTAATCCGTCAAAATTTATTGCCATAACTGTGCCGAACCGAACTCCAAGGAATAGCAAAATCAACAGAACTAACAGCACCAACAGCAGCAGCATCTGGAGCTGAAGCTGGAGGATGTGGAGCACCAGAACCAGAAAGAGCAGCAGGAGCTGAATTCTTCCGTCCAGCCAATTGATAACGTGCGTGTGAAATTTATCAAATAAATTGAGGCCATAAATGTCAAAGCTGCGCATGATTCATAGATAGAAATGCAGACAGAACGACACAGACTAAGTTAGACAGGGAGAGAGTCAAAGAGACAGAGAGAGAGAAATACAGATACATCCATGAGAGGACGGAGCTAGTCCTTTTGGCTTATTAGAAGGCAGCTGGCGTCGCCAATCATCAGATGAGTAGGTTTACCCCACTCTATCCCTCTTCCTCTCCCTCTACCACTCCCTCATCCTATATCCCTTTTAAGCCAATTCAATGTAAGTCAAAGCTGACAAATTCGCTGGCATTCGAATGCCACAAGTAGCTGCAATTTATTAAAAATCCATCAGGAATTAAGCTCCAATCATTTAAGCTTTGTTTCAATTTATCGAGGAAGAGGAAAGTGTTGCTAAAATCCCTACAATATTTGACCATATCACCACCCTCACACATATACAATCAGATTTAAATATATTCATATGAATTCATTCGTATGTCGTTTGTACTCAAAATGTATTCGAAATGCGGGCTCGAATGCACCACCGCGTGTCTATCATTATAAACAATTTCCATGAGGTTTTTTAACCATTTTTTACATTTATCATAAAAAGGAAAAAAATACGAAAAAAGAGTTGAACGCATTAAAATTATTATTTATTTGGTTTTTGAATTTAATTTTTTTTTATTAATTTTTTTATTCACATTTTTAGCGTGGGTAATGACAATGCATTGTTCCCAAACAAACCCAAAAAAACGAATACAAACTTGCATATGTGTGCTGCGAATGTATTCATGAATGCACAGAATACACTGGCAAAAATATATCCAAACATTTTCATTATATATGGTATGAGACTAGAGATGAAAAATCGGTTATTTAATCATATGATTAATTTCAACCTTGTGATTACTTACATTACTCTTTCTTCGATTCGATTAAATCGAATTTTTTACGAATATAATCGATTATTATGCATCATATAATTAATCGTGCTATCCCTACATTTAAAAATTATATTGTAGCATTTGAAATAAATTGAAATCATAAAATCTCGAACATTTTATTATTACTTAATTAATGGCTCAATTATTTAAATGAATCCGAGAATTGGGAAAACCCAATAGCAATATTTCCAATGCTGCTCGGTCGAGCATGTTATAAAATGTTTAACCAACTATACCATTATTTATTTAAACTCCGACCTCAGGGCAAAAACAAATAATGTGCTTACCATATACAGCATCATCAATTAGATCTGAAAAACTGAAACCGATGCCAATCATAGTCCACAACAACAACAACAACAAGGACAACAATGGAATAAGAAGAATAGGAGCAAGAAAATGACAATGGTCAGAGCAAAACCCGACAGGGACAGCTCTTAATAAAAGTCAATTGGCAACCGCACACACCCACATACACATATATATATATACATATATATATTGGTCTGATTGGGTGTGTGTGTGTGTGGGTTAGGGGTTTTCTGTGAGGTTTTACGTACACATTCGGAAATTTGAATAAAATGTCTTTTTATCGCACTTAGAGGCCATTTAGTAAGCTAAATTATATCCAAAGAGCAGAGTATTATACGGCAAATCTAGAACTCAACAAATAAAAAACAAAATACAAAACAAAATCCTAAAACAAAACGAGAAACGAACAAAAACCAAAAAGAAAAACACGAAGCCAAGAAAAATGGAAATAGAAAATCGCAGTCAAATTGGCCATGTTAAACCACAGAGCATTTGGTTTTGGCCATTGTTGATGTTGTTGTTGCTGATGTTGCTTATGTTGCTCATGTTATTGCTGTTGTTGTTGCTATTGCAAGTTGTATCTTAGTTGACCCCGGACTTATCTTCAAGTGGCAAACGGGGCAAAACGTAAACTTGCCACAAATTGGCCAACAGAGTTGCCACTGCCACTGCTGTTGCTGCTATTGCTGCTGCTGTTGCTGCTCCATAAGTCCAATTTATTTTTGGTTTTTTACTTCAAAGCAAAACCAAATCGAATTAAGCCAAAAATCTACATAAGCTTTTTCTTTCTGTGTGACGCTTTACTCCATCTCTTTCTCTATATGCCGCTCTCTTCCTCTCTTCTTCTGTCATACATCCATGGCCTCTTCACCCCCGGATCTGCCCCTGCTTCTGACTTCACTACTCTCTGCTTTCGCTCCATTTGTCCATTTAGTTGTTGGTGTTGGTGTTGGTGTTGGTGCTGGGCATGAATTACATTTCTCTTTGCATTCGCTTCGCTGTTGCCCTAACCCAAACGGAATATTGATACTAGGAACAACTATGTAACACCTGTATTTATTATTATTGATATTATTTTAATTGCTATATGTATAAGAGGAGTTTCAAAAATGTACTCGTGCATAAGTAGATCAAAATACTCGGGAATGATAGTGTCACATTGTATTGGTATTTTAGTGATATCGGTACATAAAATAGTGGATAGAGTATTATTTCTAGTGTACAAAATATGTGTATATTTGTATACTTATAATATAATATCAGGACAATTTTTAACAAGATTTTATGACCAATATTAATGATGATGATCTTGTCGATGTGAAACCAGATATTTATAACATGATAGGACGGCTCAAGCTGTAAACAATGGACTCCTTTATTGCCAGTGTTACGTAAATTATATTGGGTGTATATTTAATCAATCGTATGTAAGTAGAGAGTAAATTAACCGTACTAGACTTTTAATAACAACCTTTTGTTGAAACATTTACCATTCACAATAAAGAATTACATATATTAATCTATATTGTAGATCTTAAAGTAAAAAATTTTGCATTTTAAAAATACTTTACAAAATGAATTATTATATTGGATACAAAGTAACTAGAAATAGATATTTATATATAATTTCTTCGGTAAAATTATTTATTTGAAATATTTTGGATAAACTGCATCGACATAGATCTCAGCTAACTCTCAAGTTACACTCATGAAACTTCAACAATTTACGGTCCAACAAAAGAATATTGATAGAGTGTGGCGATGCAACGAAAGGGTATTTAAAATTCGTTAGAGAGTTTCATAGTGTTTGTTTTCTTGCTGTGTTTTTGTTTCTTGTTTTGTTGTATTTTTTCTAAATGCTAATTTATGGGCATGTGTTGCCATTTGGTTGCCGTTGGGTAATTTTAGTACCTTTGCCAGAAGCAACACCAACAGCAACACCAACAACACCAACAACAGCAGCAACAATAACAAGGGCAACATCAGCAACTGGAAACAGGAAATGCAGCAAAGCAAAATAAAAAGTTGAGTAAATTGCATATTTATGAATCTGTCAATTGTTTATACTAAGTTTTTTTTATTTTTGTTGATCGTTCCCATTGCTCATTGTTGGTGTTGTTGTTGTTGTTGTTGTTGTTGTGTTTGTTGTTATTGTTTCCCAGAATTTCACATTTTGTTTTAATTTTATTGTTAGTTTTGTTAGCTTGTTTCGCTGTTGATTGCCGTCTTCCCCTATTCCACTTTCATTATCTGTAGTTTTTTTAGTTAGTCTTTTTTTTGTATTTTTGCATTCATGAAACGCCCTAATGTATGCCCATAACATATGATTCGATGCGCTCGACGAGGGCTTCACAGTTCACAATACACAGTTCCCTTTTTAAAGGCGAAATACCATCATATTATGGTATACTGGAGGACCTCTAAATATCCTAAATGCTCAAAACGATTTCTGATACGCTTGCGAATAAAAACGGAATGTCGAATGAAGATTGAATCTATGGAATGTTGATGTTGATAGCTCACGAAAATCAAAAGAATATCATTATCTGGGAAATTAGTTTGATTAAAGAGGCCTTCGGGCAGGGCCCAAGTGTTGATTATAGTAATAACCTTTACGTCTGGATAATTGCGATAGCTGTCATATCGTAGGGTGCCATTTGGATATAGTATTGCTATAGCTGTAGCTATTGCTTTGGCTATTGCTATTGCTGTTTCTATTCTTATATGGCTATGCCATGTTCGTATGCGTGGCATGTGGCATGTGGCATGTGGCATTTGGCTCAATGTCTGTGCAATAAACTTAAATCAATAAACCGAACAAAACAACTTCCATTGTATTGCTAGCGTCTGTCTGCATGTCTGTCCATTCGTTTTTCCTCGCTTGTCCGACCATTTATTCATTCATTCATCCCACCGTCTTTTTGTCTTTCAGTCTGTCCATTTGTCCGTCTGTCCGTCCGTCTGTCTGCCTGCCTCTATGTATGTTCCGGCCGTAGGGAGGTACAGACCGTAGTTGAGTTTTTGGTTTGGTTCTGTTTCCTCATTTCATGCGAAAGGCATTAAATAAGTCGAAAGGTATAAACACAGAACCGGCAAACAAATACGGCCTGCACAGAGGGCCTCAGACAGGGGGCGGAGCAGTGGCAGAGACCATGGCCAGTAGAGTACCCGACCGGGTGTTCGAGGAGGGGGGGTAGGTATGCACTGAAAACAAAAACAGTCGAAATTCCTTCACAGAACATTTATTTTGGTTGCTTTTTCGTTACACACATTGATTTTCGACGGCAAAACAACAGCCAGGTTCTTGGACCAGCCAGGCGTTGGGTTACCGCTCACAGGAGTGGCACTCCCGGCAAGGGGCGGTCGTGGATGGGTGGTTGGGGGGGAGGGGTGGTAAAAACAACAGCAAACAACAAACAAACAGCAATGCAATAAACTTTGAGCAAAAGGTAAATGGTAAACGTATTTTGTATCTCTTAGATACCACCAGGCACAAAAGATACAAAAGTATCTTAACTTCAACTACAGCTCTGACTGACTCCCTGAACCCTTCTCATGCCCGCCAATACTTGTGCTAAGTGCATACATATGCGTATTTGTGTATTTACATATCCGAGTTTGCCTTGCACCTGATACTCGAAACATTTTGCGTATCTCTCCAATGAGTTCTTGAAATATTTTGAACTTGAATATCTACACACAAAACAATGGCTAACGATACCCTGTAAACAAATTAATGTATGCACTTTAGTCTGACATCTCGATTTAAACCCTTTTATTTTTGGTTTCTGGCTATCATGATTAATATTTATTATTTCGAACATTAAACCATAATGAACACTATATTTATTTTAGAACTCATTTTAAATTATCTTTCTCTGTTTGTTGTATCTCACTTGTAATTAAAAAATGCTATCTTTATTATAAAAATTTATTCAACTTTTTCTAAATAAAATAAAATTTGAGTCAACAAAGCGACGCTGCATCAAAAAAAACGAAAGAAAAACTGATTGCGCTAAGGCAACATAGTTAATGGCTTAAATCTCTTCAATGATAGACATTGAAATACCCTTGATTACAAGGTAAAAGTGCAATAGCAGTAGATGGAACTATAATATTATAATTGAATAATGATTATTTTGAAATATTTAAATATGTTCCAATTATAAAAGCCAACGTATCATAGATATGGAAGTTATATCATATTATAATTATTCGACTGAACATTATTTTCACTAGAAGTTTTTTTGGTATTCAAATAAAATGGGATATGTTGAAACTAATTATCGGATGATAGGAGTTATACCTTTAATAATGGGTAACAAGGACGCTTATAGGGCCCTATCCTTACCATGAAAGGACATCCACCAAAATAGTGGCCTTTCCAAAAGGATATCATAAAGGAAATCTATCTCCATTATATAAGAGTGGTAATACATACAATATACCCTATTTGTGCTCAAGTGTTAGGGGGTATAATTACACCGGTATACCGTTAATTGTGAACCACATCCGCAGGCATTAGTCGCAATGCGCCAAAAGCGCGAAGAACAGAACAGAACAGACAGAAAAAACTGACCAAAACAAACAAAAGCATAAGAAGTGCACGGTATGTGTGCGAGAGAGAAAGTCATAGAGAGAGCCAGAGACAGAGAGAGAGAGAGAGAGAGAGAGAGAGAGAGAGCGTGAGCCAGAGAGGGAAAACTATGTAAGCTGGAGAGGGGCAGACAACTTAGTTGTAGTAAGTACTACGTTAAGATAAGGGGAAAAACGAATCAACGAGTGAAATTCATTGTGAATTCTCATTAGCAGCAGGTAAACACATTTCTGGAACATTGCTTTTAATTAGTGAAACAAACCCCCCTCTACCTCTCCCTCTACTTTATTTTCTCTTACATTTCCCTGGCCTATAAGCAACTTATCCATACTGGCCATGCCATTGGCTCTTGTCTGTCTGTCGCGGCCCGTTTCGACCTCAACAAGGTGACCAGCAATAACAGGAACAAGAACGACAGCAACAAGGGCTTTACAGGGTGGGTGAATGAACACCCGGTACCTTTTTAATTGCGAGAACGTCAAAACATTTACCAGATTAACGCAATCCAACGTGAAGTAAATTGTTCCACAACAAAAAACTACACATTGCCAAAAAAAAAAAAAAAAAACAACTCAAAGACACACACACATACACACACAGTCACAGGAAAAGTGAAGAAAGCAAGCCAAAATGAAGGAGAGGAAAAAATTGGTGAGTGAAAAAATTGGAGCATGGGTAGGGGAAGGGTCCGACATAAGTAAGCCGAGTCGCAGGGTTGCAGCAGTTCGACTTCTTATCTGATAAACTTTGCACTAATTTGTGTACACTTGACGAGGACAACGCTGTGAAAGAAAGCAACAATAAAGGGAAATAAAGAAAGAGAGAAATGAGAGGTCAACCGGGTGTACACTGTACAGGCATAGCCATAGGCCCCTACCCATGGCCATAGGTACAGACAGGGTAACAGATGATCGTGACGTAAATTGACCGCACGGAAAAAAGAAAACGAAAACGGAGTAAATTATTTGTATAATGCGAACGAGTGAACAACCAGTTCAACTGTTGGGCAATAAAAATAAATATCAGCCTCATGCAGGAAAACGGTTTTCTTCATTTTATTTCAGTTCTACATATACTCTAACAAAACAAAAAATCAATGGGCCATGCACGACTACAGGCAGACTTGCACAAGAACAGTCAGACAAAATGTACAACGTCTGAGCCCTAAATGAAATAAAATTTATTTTTATTTTATAAATATATATATAAAGAGTATAATTTGGAATATTATATATATAATTTGGAATATTGTATATATAAAGTTAAATGTAGATACTAAAACTTTTACTATAATTAACATTTTTAATCTGTAAAGAGCATACTTACAACCTTTTAGGTTGGTCGTTAATGGAAGACTTTGATTTTTTAATTTATATGTGGATTATTTGTATATATATTTCATATGTTTTTGTAAGCTACTCTATTACCATTGTAACTTTGTTTATGCGTTTCTTTTCTTTGCTTCTTTTATGGGCGTAAGTGAAGTAAAAGAGATATGTATATTTTGGATATTTAGCTGTGTGTAACTATGGCTACTGCACAGATACAGATACAGATACAAATACAGATACAGATTCAGATACTGATACATTTAAAGTCATTCGGTGCAGATACGGGCCAAAGCTAGAGCCAGACCATGGTGGGCGATGCAAGAACTGATGATGATGATGGTCGTACTGCGAACGGCTAAGACAGTATCAGGGGGCAGGGGTAGGGGAAGGCAACGAATTAACTACAAACGACTAAACATTAATGCCAACTTAACAACAGAAGCCGTCCAAGCGACCAAACGGAAGGCCCAGGGTTGAAGCAGTCAGCTGGACCTATGAACAGAGAGTGAACGAGACAGAAATAAAGAGAAAGAGAGAGGAAGAGAGGGGGGAAGGGCAGTAGAGTGTGAGAGGTATTTGCTGGACAGCAGAAGCAGAAAAAACACCAGAAGCTATATCGTGGCAACGACGACGACATGCAAACAGAACGGATATACGAACGACTGAAGCTGCAAAGTGAAAGAGTGGAAAGGGGGAGAGTGAGACAGTGGGACAGTGGGACAGAAAGACATACACACACAAAAAAAACAGAGAATAAAAGAGCACGAATGAGAGAGTGAGAGGAAGAGGGAGAGCAAGAGAGGGGCTAAAGATACACAGATACAAGATACAGATACAAGATACCATGGCCATGGACATGGTCACGGCATGGTCTTTGGGTTTTGGGCCTGGCTAAAATACAATATATTATATGTATGTGCTACGTCGCATTGTACAGTGTTTATTTTCTTTTCTTTACTTACTTTTCTTCTCCTTTCATTTGCCTTTCCTTGTTTTTTGTTCTTGTTTTTTTTTGTTTTTTATTTTTTGATTACGCTGCTGTTGCCTCTCCCATGCGTCGCATTCTTTAAAATTATATACATATATACCATATATACCATATATAGGTATATCTACCGCGAAAAGCCAGGCCAAGACCGTGATATGGAGTAAACAAAAGCCGTATCTGTGGCAAGCTAGCACTCCAATGTGGCAGGGTGGCAACTGCAACCAGCAACGTGCAACCTGAACGAATCGCTGATGAGCATTTCCGATAGCTGTCACTCACTGTGCATAAGTAGATCAGATTAGCTATATGTATATGTAACATACAGTGCAGCACCAGTACCTTCACTATGGTGGCTCCACTGACTTAGTTCACCTAATTTAAACACAGTATAAGTAGTAGTTTTTACTGTGTACATATTGCAATTAGTTCAGAGGTTTTTGGGGAATACGCTTCTATATCATTTCCAATTTACTCTTATAATTCTCTTATAGATTTTAACAGTTTCTTCTTTAAGTATATTCTTGGGAAACTAGAAATATATGAATACATATAAGAGTATTGTTTCTCGCAATCTCAGCAAGCCTGTCCTGTTGTTCGGATCCCAAGATCTACACAGATTAATGACTTCGAATATGTCAAGTATAATTCGATGGCCCTTAGAGTACCATTGCTCCTTTGAAGATGTATGATCTATATACATAAACTATATGAACATTCGCAAATGTATGAGGACAACACTGTAAATTGGTTATAGGTTTCTGTATAGTAAGATAAAGTTCGAATATATCCAATACTCTTCCTATAAAATGACTAAATAACTATATAAGATATATTATCAAAATTTACATAAACATGATGTATTACATTTCCAACTATATAACTATATAACTCTTCTGAAAATGTACATCACATTTTGCTTAGTATGTTTTATTTGTTTCTAATAGATATTAAGTTTATTTTTTGACTGGCGATGCCTGAGCCCTCTTATTCTCTGCACCCTATAAACAGCATCATATCATCAGAGCATCAGAGCTCTTTCTCTATTTCTCTCTTCGTTCTATCTTTATCTATCTGTTCTACTGTGTTTCTTTTCAAGGCGGCTGCAGTCAATGGCAACAGTAGCACAAAGCCTTCATGCGTGCGTGGGTTGCCATATCAGCGCATTCAGTCCTAATCCCTGGCAGTGGTGGCATCAGTCTAAGCCGCCACGAAGTGCTTTGGCAACAGAGAGGCAAACCACAAAACCGACATGCCGCATTCCTCGCATTCTACACATCCTTTTTGAACAGGGTTCAATTATAGCAAATTGCGCAAATCCTTCAAAAGTTTTGACTATACTAAACAATAACAGCAACAGCAACAGCAACAACGGCAACAATTTTAACAAACAAACATCCAAAAGTATTTGTAGCTTGTATCTTCTATCTTATTAGCGCTCTCCAAGTTGGCCTGACATTAATCCCGCCCCTCACTCCACAACCCACATTGTATCTATGTATTTCTTGCAACTTCAACTTGGCTGCACATAAGCCGATGATGAACCAGTTCAAGACCAAGACCAAGACCAAGACGAAAACCGAGTTATAGTTGCCCTTCTGCTCCTCTGTTCCCCTCTTTCTGTTGCAATTGAAGCTGCAGTTTGAGTGGAGGCCGCCTTTGGCTTGTCAGATAAGTCTCTTACCCTTGTTGATTATAGAAAAAAAACTTAAAAATAACAAACAATAAGAAAAATGTAGGAATTACTTAGCAATAGGCACCGTCCGACGAATTTTGAATACACTTACGATTTCTGTTTTATGTCTTCAACCAATCTAAAATGAATTCGAATATCCACTTCATTTTAAATATTTTAAAAAAAGCCCTCTTATATTACTTTTTTTTTTAAATTGTATTTAGTATATCGAATATCTTTAATATATTCTATATAATTTGTTTATGGAATGTCGGCGAACAACCTTCCATATTACACTATATATTGTGTACGTTAAATTGTTGTCTTCAGAAAAGTCTGTAGATTCAAAGTTTAACAATATGGAATCCTAATGATTATATGAACTATCTGAGTTTTCTCGAAAGGTGGTGCAGTAAAATGATGAAGAGTACACGGTAGTCGAACAACGGATTACATGGCCTGCTTCCAATTGCCGTAGCTGGAACAGATTAAATTCCAAAAATTGTTTTTATTTTCATTTCCCCCTGTGCAACCGGGTAACTGGCTAATTCCCGCATGCAGTGAAAACAATTTTTTTTATGTATTCTACGAGTATTTTCCAACAAGCGCGATGATTTTATCAAGCTTATTATATGGGCTGGTGTGCACTGGGGGAGCGGGGCTTAGCAACCCTTTCCGTTGTTTGTCTGTTGTTTTTTTTGTTTTAGGGCTCTCCTCTCTTCACCTCTCAACAAATGACAATGAGAGGCAACCGCAAGTAGTATTACTGCTATATATGTATATATATATATATACCATACATATCTTTCATAGGAAGGGCTCATTGCATC
>JBANCZ010001286.1:0-22955 GCA_037040025.1 Sphaerogastrella javana | reverse complement strand
GCGCTTTGCATACTTTCGAAGGCGCGTCTGATCGGGTGAGGTCGCGATTCGGCGCAATTGGGTCGGGAGGGGGTGGGGGGTTGGCTCAATCGGCTGCGCATCCCCTCCTGATCGAGAATATATATACTTTGCGGGGTCTGCCACGCCTCCTCCGCCTCTTATTTGAGCTTCTAGGGGTATGCTGCAGCTGTTAGAGCCATGAAACGACAGCAGTGGCAATGTTTTTTGGCGGTTTTTTGGCGATTTTGGCGGGAGGGCACTGTAGACGATTTTGGCGATTCTTCCGTTTTTTTTTGCGATTTTGGCGGGACAGCATTGTAGACAATTTTGCCGATTTTTTGGAGATTCTGGCGGTTTTTTTGGCGATTTTGGCGGGAGGGCACTGCTCTGTGCTGAGTGGAGCAAAACAGGAGGACTGACGAATAGGTGCATTAAGTACATATAGAAATGAATGTGTATATAAGCATTAGACGGCTTAGAGCAACAATAATAATAAGGCGAAAGAAAGAAGAAGAATTAGAAGCAGCAGTAGCTTAATTTAATATGCCATAGCAACTTAAATAAGATATTCTGCCTATGGCATTAGTTAATTAGCTCTGTTTACTCAACATACATACCATTACTACTGATACTACTGTTGCTACTACTACTACTGCTATATAGCTTCCAGGCCCTGACACAAGGTTACCTGAGTTGAGTCTAAGCACATGCCCCAGCGATTTCAAAAAGCCAGACAGCTGTTGAAATATTTTGTATGTGTGTGTGTGTGTGTGTGTGTGTCTGTGTGTGTGTGTGTGTGTGTATGTGTGCGTTCGCTTTTCTTTTAGGAATTTTTACATTTATGCATTTTACTTGAAATTTTATGGCTAGCATGAAATACGCATGAAAAAGCTTACATACATAATATTGTATAAAATATATGAACGTAAAAGAAACGAAAAAGTGTGTGGCTTATACCAAGGAGCATGTGCGGGCTTTTGTCTACCCACGTAGAACCACCAGAAGCAAAACCACTACAGAGGGAGAGAGAAAGAGAAGGAGAGAGATAAGAACAAATATTTTATTAAGCACACATAATCTAAAATTGAAATTTATGCTATATATTTTTGAAATGAAAACCACAACGCTCAACTCCCAACGACTGACTACGTCCATGTCTTACAAATCCAAGCCAACTTACAAGTTATCCCTGGTAAATCAGCATGTTACCAACGCTTGTGTCTATAATGTAGCATGCACACACAAACATATACATATATATATATATATTTCTATATCTATATCTATAGCTATGTGTGTGTTTGTGTGTGTTATGTGATGTATGTTTTGTGGCATGTGCGGCTTGTGCCTAACAAGTAGCATTTCCTGTTACATAGCCAGCGGCAATCCGCTGGGGAATGTGCCAACTGTGCTCCAACTGACTGACAACTCCCGGCATGATTCGAGTTTGAGTGAGTCCGAGTAAGTCAAAGTGAATACTACCATGACTCTAACATTAAAGGACAGCCACTGGGCTGATTGGATAGATTGGGTTGATTGGGCAGCTGGGCACCTGTATAAGACAATAATATGTTGATTACGCCTCCATAACAGTAAAATATTGTATGGGCAGAATTCTATTTCATGGCTGAATGGGTTTAGGTGTCTGCGGAAGTGTGTAATGTGTTCAGCATTTAAATAGCTGTGTTTAAATTAGTAAAATATACTAAGCGTATGCTTATATATTAATTACCCACAATAATAACATAATTAGAGCTAATAGCAACTTAATATCAATAATTAATTCTTTTGTATGTGTTTTGTTTTAATCGTATTATACATTTAATTAGTTATTGAGGTTTTTGTGGTTAAAAAAAAATAACACAAAATCCTCTTCCTCTCTCTCCCTCTCTTTGAAAGTAGTGCAGAGAATATTGATTATTTTTTAATTATTATTATTACATGCAAATAATGCTGCGATTTATTGATGCAGAATGTTGAGTTTTTTATAGTATTAAATTGCCATAAATATGCGCACTCAGTGAATGTTCGATTTATAGCTGATTTTATGCATACTAATGCCATCAAAATCCTGGCTAAAAACAAGATGAAAAAGTGAACCGCGATATATATACGAGATATATATTGTATGTATATATAGAATGTAAATGTAAAGTCTGGCTGTGCGTTTGCTTGATTTCATTTTATTTATATTAGAAATTTTGGTCTGGGGTTTGGCATTGGGCACCTCGTTAGGTGTATAAATTACCATTTGCAGAGACGCGACCTTGTCTGCATCAAATTTGTCTTTTAGCTGCGTCTTGGGTTGCTTTCAAAGCAATGTCAATTGGTTTTGCTGGGTTTTTTGTTCTTGTCAGTCTGGGCCATGTTTATTTATCTTCATGTCGTTAGTTGTTGTTGTTGTTGTTGTTGTTGCCACTGCTGCTGCTACAGTTGCTAATATTGAAGTGCTTCTAAGGCTGCGGTCGTCGAGCTACTCATCAGGCTCTTTATGGTGGCTCTGCTCTGCGGCTTGTGGCAGAAACAGTGGCAGTGGCAAAGACTTGCGATACGTGTGTTTTGTATTTTGAGCTGCTTTGCGTTTTGTGAGCCTTTTTAGTTGGTCTTGTTTGTGTTTACCTTGCTGTTGCTTGTTGTTATTATGACATAAAGAACAACAAAAGGGGGGGCGACAGCAGACACTTGAGGCATCATCATTATCAAGATCAACAGCAATAGCAACAGCAACAACATCAACGTCATCATCATCCGCATCCTCATCATTATCATTGACAGGTCGACACTGCGACCTGGCAACTGTTGCGCCCCAAAGTTACAAAAAGGGTTTTGTTTCGGGTTAGAATAATGCCCAAGGTTATACGATAGATATAGAGAAACAGTGACAAAAACTTTAGCTGTCTTTCAGTCAATGGCAACGAGTAAAAGGGGGGCATTCGGTAGTCTTATTTAAAGGCACTTTAAAACTTGTTGAATTGCCCCAGTAATAGGAATAACAAATTATTTTGCCAGGCAATTTAGCAATTCCAATAACAAATATAACGTGTACATCCTACCGATACACGGATAGACACAGGAATAAAGACAGGGACAGAGAGTCAGAGACTCTGGCGTTTTGGCATATAGCCAGGCCAGGACAGGACACACCATACAATTATAGTGTTCAACACTGTAAATAAAATCAGTTTATTTCTTTGCATTTTCAATGTGAAATCTATGTAAATGGAAAATACGTTTTACGCCTATACTTGCCCGTTATGTGATTGTATGTGTGTGTGTGTGTGTGTGTGTGTAGCCTTGGTAACCATGACGTATGCGCAATAAATCAAACTCTTACCAAGCTGGCAACGCTTTTGTGTCATGTCTGTCCCTGATTTATGCTGTCTTTTGTGCATTATACTGTCACATACAACTCAATAGAAACTGTTGGATCTAAGCGGTGAACGGTGCCTGACATCTTTCTGCCGAGGCGCAGGGACAAAAGATGCGCATAATGAAACAGCCCGGCACAAAGCAGACAGTCAATGTCAAAGGTCGTACACATATGTCACCTGCAGCCGCTCTGACAGCTGATGGTGACTAATGCTTTGAGGAGCACACAGCCGGAGCACATATAGTTATTAGTTGGGTTTGATTTGAACCGAGAGGACATCGTGTCCTTGTGCCCATATCTCGCATGACATTTGTTATACATCTTCCACCTGGTGTAGCTTAAATTGAAACTTATTTAGTTACATCAATTAATTGCGCGCATCGTCGTCATTAAAAAGAAAAAGAATTATATTCACCCACAAAGAAAATGAAAAGGTTTCAACTCATCCATCGAGTTGAGGTTGAAAAGTTCTTAATTAACTAACTACCTGGCCGTGGCATTGATCCGTGCCGTAAATATACAGGACGTTGGCAACACGAACAACCGTTAAAAGGCAAATGGAAAAATGTTAATTAACGGGTAACAAAGGAAAATTTTAAAATATTACAAGAAAAATAATCCTTGTGTTAAACCTAAGCAAGTTTGCAATTATATGGCCTGGACTAAGCACGCAACAGTTACAGCTAAAAGTTAAAGCCATCGTAAATCAATAGGTACTATATAGTATGTAGAAATGCTTATAATGATTCATGGCATCGAACTTTAATTTAAGCAAAAGCCGCAATAAAACTTCCACACCATTTCCTGCTTTCTTTTCTTTTCTTTTCTTTTGGCTATGCGTTTGGCATTTCGTGGTATTTTCTTTCTGTGGCATTGTGTTTGTTCTGACCATAGACACACACACGCACACACACATACACACACACACACAGGAAAAACCAATCGTAGCTGTGGGCGACTGTGTGTGTGTGTGTGTGGTATGAGAGACATGTTCTTAAGTGGCCAACTTTCATTTTGGCTGACTGCTTGGCTTTCAATTTATTGTTTTTTACTCGCCTTGAGTGAGCTATGTATAATAAAAGAGCTTCAAACTGAATGCAAAAGTTGGAAACTTTAATGGCACAATGCCGACGACGTTAATGAACGTTCCGATTCCATGCAATGGACCAGCTAAATGACCCAATGAAATCTCTCTCTCTTTACTCTCTCTCTCTCTCTCTCTCTGTCTCTCTATTTGTCTGTGTCTCTAAAGTTTTAACAGAAAGCAAGACTTAAGTCTTATGAATAGTAGGCTCATAAAAAGTGGCGCTGCTATTACATCAACTTTTGCAATTACAACTCAAAAAGTAGCTAATTATGGGTCTGTTGATGGTCGACGCCAATGGCGAAATTAGCTAAAGATTTCCATAATTTGCACAAATTATTTCAGTTAACTGCTCAACTTGTGTTAATATTTCCAAACAAATGATTATTCATCTGGCGGCAAATCTTTTACATACAAATAAACACCATTATATTGTAAATTATTTCACAATTAAAATCGAAGCATGTCGAAATTCATAGATGAATTATTGATAATTCATTTCATTTTGAATTAACAACAACAGTATTCGTTTTTGTATGGCACATGCTACAGGTAGATATTTGCGCTGCCCGCATTCAATTTACTATTTATTATTGACTTTGTTTACTCGCTTCATGTGACACGATGTGTGCCTCCATAATTAAAGCATTTTCACGCCCCAACAACTATAATTTCATACCCTGTATCCATATAGGACAATTAGGGGTTGCTCCATGGGCAGTTTCATTGAAATTAGACAATCGCTTTACCAATTCTATAAGAATTCGGTTGTTTTCAGCATTTTCGCCTTTATAGATTGACCCTTTGATTTCTTTAGTTCATTATTAATGAGTATATACGCCCTTAACACTACGTGCTAGACATACAATATAAATTCCGTCGTGCCCCGCTAATTTGTTTGACATGTATGCTATAATTTTATCTATTTGACATCGGCCCGAATGTTTTGTGCTTTTGTAGCAATTTACCCTATCTAGATTGGGTGGACATTTTCAGCATTTTGTGCATAGGTAAAAGGCGGATAATAATGCCTAATAACAGAATACAGTATACAGTATACAGAGGATATAGGTAATTGTTATGTTGTTAGAATATTGCTATCATTAGCTCTAGATAAATTCAAATACAATTGGTGATAATTGTGGAATATTTTCCTTATTCATTTAGTCTGGGTTAGGCAGATTGAATAATGTCAAATTGAAACCGCGATGAAATGGAATTTCTCACATTTAAGTTCTTTATTTATTGTTTCAATTAGAATTGATGGGATTTCTTCAATTAAACGTATTTATTATTGTTTCAATCAGGTTCTGTTATAGTTTTGTTTATTTATATATTTTTAGATTGGTGTATGTACTTTAGATATATATATTACTTATGTTAGGTTCATTTGAATTTATATAGATAAATCAACTCTTCTTTTACTCTTGAAATTTTTTTTTTTTTAAATTGTAGTTTTGCAGCAGAACCAAAAAGTTCTGTGCCCGAGAGAATGACAATAAAACGATGTCTATAGCGAAATTACACCATGCGCACAGAATGCAGCTGCAAGCAAATATTTTCAAATGAAACTGATTTTTTAAATTTAAATTTTAACGTATGACATCGTTATCAATGGGGGATTTTCCTTTTTTTTTATACGCATATATACTTCATTAGCATATTTGCTAAATAATTGCAGTAACATAGATTTTAAAAGTATTTATTTATTTCAAGATTTAAATTCAATATAGATTCAATTATTATAATATATGTGTATCTGATAATTAATACATTATTCAGCGCTCATGTCAGAGTCAATTATTGCTTATACCCGATATTATTTTAAATACATTTTATGCAATTTAATGTGATGTATGAAAAACATGAATAATATATTAAATTTGCAAATGATTGCAATTATTCGAAGAATCAAGCAATACTTACTTAATAGTATATAGACCATTCCAGTATTGTTATCAGTCAAGTATTATACTAAAGTTGCTTCAAATTGCCACAATGTGCTGTAATATTGGGCCAAAAGCATTTCAAGCTGTCCGTCATGTCCAGACATGCCAGGTGGTGGTCAATTACTTGAAATTTTCCATGAATTTTCAATGAATTTGCCGATGGGTAAATATTGAACAGTGAAACGCACAGACTGATGATTGGCATTGAACAATCAACACAATTAAAATTTCAATTTGTTATATTGACGCTATTGAACTTTCGTTGTCTAATGCCACAATCATTGCATGATGTAGGTTTTACAAAAGTTAATTACACGTCGAGGGTTTTTGAACAACTGTCAAATTTGTAGACATCTGCAAGGTATACATATAATATTGTGAATAGAATACTATATAAGCTAAGCCGCTGTAAATTTTGAAAAACCTATAAGGTAATGTCCGTTAATACAGTGTCCGTGACTTACTTAGTTGTCATTCCTTTATTCTATGATCTTTCGTTTGTGTATAAAGAATACATTCGCATTCTTGTGAGATTTGAATTTACAATTAAGAGTCTATACCATGTTTATAATAATAGAGCATTTAAAGTGCGTTGTTCGTATTTTAATTTTCCTTTTCAACATCCCAAGTAAAAAGTCGAAACAATAAAAAACTTTAGTTTTAGTATTATATTTCTCCTATGTGTCGTAGAGTCGAAGATCGATGATTTGCATTAGAGAAAGAGGCAGAGGGCATACTGTG
Source organism: Sphaerogastrella javana (assembly GCA_037040025.1). Classification (NCBI taxonomy): domain Eukaryota; kingdom Metazoa; phylum Arthropoda; class Insecta; order Diptera; family Drosophilidae; genus Sphaerogastrella; species Sphaerogastrella javana. The sequence continues at coordinate 15,811 of JBANCZ010001286.1, read as the reverse complement.
ATGAATGAATTGAAATTTGGCATTCTCAGCAAAAGTCTCTTATCTTTTACTAATACATATTTATTTATGTATGCTTGTATGTATATACATATATGTATGTATGCATATAAGTACATACGTATATATGGTTGCATGACAGACAGACTGACAGACACGCAACCTGACACAGTGACAGACTGACAGGCAGATAGACAGACATCTGCCAAATAGAAAGACAGATTGACAGCCGAGCCGCTTAATCAGTTTTTAAACACATGATTTAAAGAATTAGTAAAACACTTACCAATTTCACTATTATATTCCTTATTATACTGATTATTGCTATTGTGATCAAGATCATGTGAATGCACGAGTATTTATTTCGATATGTAGAGGTCTTATCGAATTCGGTTTATCAGTTTTACATTGTTCTATTTCTGTTAACTTTTAACTATAAATCAAATTTTGCCGTTTTATATTGTTCAATTTCTAAGCTTATTAAACTTCTAATTCTAACTTAGATTTATATGTTTTCTGATTTTCGCAATGAGATGGACAAGGAGAGGTATAATGTAAAGAAGACTGTAAAGAATGAATTACTACATTAGTAGTTCGTGTAGAATTTGTGTATCTGTATGTGTTTAAATTCCGTGTATTGTTTTGCTTTAAAATATTAGGCTCTTATCAATGTTCTCAAGTGCAATTGATTTATATATAAATGTGTGTGTGCGTGTGCGTGTGCTAACTGCAGCCTGTGGCAAGTTATACAAGTGCGCTCAAGTGGTACTTGGTTTTGCAGTGTAAATCACGGCGAGACACTCAATTACACATGTTCGTAGGGCCTTGTAAATTTATTGATCGAAATAAATGTTCTACTAAACGACCTACAGTGGTGGGCGGCGGTGGGATTTAAAGGGGCGTGTCACCTGTTGATTTGCATACTCGCATAGGCATTGCTGATTTGTAGTACGAAGTGGGGAAAGCCCTGAACTTGACACTTGGCAACACCCACACACATACACACGGTCAGTCAATGTCTTGATAATTAACTTACTAGCTATGTATTAGAACAGGACTAAAGCTTTAAGGCAATCAACACAGTGGGCCAGAAAATGATACCTACTACACGCTCGATTTAATTGGCTGACATGACAAGTTCCGTTTTATAGATGCCCAAAACCGTTCTTGCATAGGACGACACACGTAATTCAATTGAATGTCCGAAAAATGCCAATACATTGGACTATCGATAGGCAGACGCAGACATTTCTTGTTAACGTACAACGTCTGTACGTGTGTTTCCGGCCAATCGAATTCCATTTGCGATTTCCATAACCAATCAAGCTTATATCTTGGCCATTATTTTTGGCTAGCTTTAATTGGATTCATTTCGTGAATTTATTTAAGAAAAACTGTCGAAAATAAAACCTATGAACGTACTAATCCGCTTGAACTACACCTATTCATTTGCTATTCATTTGTACCACATGCAGGTAATCAAAAACAGACTCTCCGTAACTAAAAAGTTCGAACAATATTCTAGATCAACTTTAATTAATTTTTGTCTAGTTTCGTTAGTATATTTTATTTGGTATTTCGTATGGTTGACCACAAAGGAGGGCGTAACAGATTCGATTATATGATATATGCATGGTAAAGCTTTGTTTGCAAAAGTTTTTCCTATGTGGGCTCCAAAGACTTTTTTCCTTTTGCCTTCGTGCGGCTGAATTTTGTGTGGTCACGTCGAGTGGTTGAATCCCAGTCAGGCAAAATCAACTTAACCACCCTCCGCCCACTTCAACACTCACCTCAGTGGTTAGTCCTCATTGCCATGCAAATTGCTGTATTTTTCTATAATTTTATTTTAAAGCATTGTGCTATATAAAGGGGGTTTGTCGGGCGAGAGAGGTCTAAAGTTAGCTTTACATTTGCATTGTTGTAAGGGTCGCCCAGGTGCTCTCCCCACGGTTACCATTAGACATGCTTGAACGTATTGACATGGGACCACTGACATGGGAGCACTTTGCATACGGTAAACGATAAACGGTACTCGTAATTGAGGCAATTCAATTCCACAGAATGAAAGCAAGAGACACATAGAGAGAAACAGAGAGAAAAGAGAACAGCGAATGCTGTTCGAGTGGTTTAGTAGAGTAAACTTTTTGCAGTAACTGGATATGAAATTTTATTGAAAAGAGTTGATTAAATTTCAAGTGACATTTGTATCGAAATAACGTATTATATAGTTTACCATATACATATTATATAATAATATCATATATTATTCAATTTGACGCAATTTTTTTGGTTGATTGAGTACGCTTATAATAATAATTATAATAAATAACAATAATAATAATCATATTAATAAAAAAAATAAAAGTAATAATTAGAATCATAAGAATACTAATAAAAAATAATTATAATAATAGTAATAGTAATAGTAATATTAATAATATCAATATTAAATAATAGTTTTAAAAAAATAATAATAAAGTTAATATTACTAATTAAAAATTAAAAAGAATAAAAACAATATTATGTTATATTATTATATATTGAATAATAAAAAAAAATTAATAAATTATAATAATAATAATATGAATATTGAATAGTAACGATTAAAAATTATAAAATAATAACTAATGATAATAATAATAGTGATATAATATAGCAATTATATTATACTATTACATTAATTATATAATTGTTATATTATATTATGCACTAAGTGCCACCTGCAGCGTTTTTGACTTTGACTCAGGCCACAGTTGCAGCCGCAATGCAGAATCAATAGACACTCAGACCATAAGAAAGTGTGAGCACACATTGTTTTGTTCCATTGTCCCTCTCTCTCTCTTTCTCTCTCTCTCTCTCTCTCTCTCTCTATCTGTGAGTGTGTGTGTATGTGTATTCGAGTGTGTGTTTGTGTTAATAACATGTACTCACTGCGTTAACCATGTGGCAACACGTTGTTGCAACAAACAACACGAACGAGAACGAATGAAAGCAAAGCGAAGGCACAGCCGAAGGCAAGTCGATGCGGAGGCGGCATTGAAATCAAACTGCGGAAGTGACTGAGTGGCAATAGAATGAAATTAGCTTTTGAATGCCAGGGGCGACGAGGCTATTGGGCATTAGCAGTGCCGATGTACTCATTGCGATTGCCATATCTATACCTATTGCCATAGCTATTGCTATTCCTCTTGCTTTGGCTCTTGTTGTTGCTTTTTAATGGCTGTCACATAGCGGAAAATGAGGTTTTCACACAAGAAAACAATTTCTGTGTGTATATGTTTTTGTGTGTGTGTGTGTGTTTATGTCGGATATAATTTAGAACTCAATCAAATCGGAAATAGAAACTGCAATATTGACAAATGTCTATTAGCCCTTTCCGTGCCTATTATAGACATTGATTTTGCCATTTCAGTCATTTTGTCATTTTGTAATTTTGTCATATGTGGCATGGCAATTTTCTACTTGTAGGTTATATTACTCATACGCCACGTTTGCCTGCACTTAACGCTGACCGAAGGTCGCATTGCACCCTATGACGCATAACTTAAAATTGCTTTAATTACTGATTGATTGCATATGCGAAATGTTAAATGCAAAATTTCAAAATTGCCAAATCCAATATGCAGATACCCGCTGTGATATATATTCTTGCTGTCTCTCTTCGTCTCTCTCTCTCTCTCTCTCTCTCTCTCTGTATATATAGACACACTTACACGCAAGCTACTAAATGCAGTTTTAAGCAAGCACACACACGCAAAGATGCAAAAGTTTTACATCAAATTTTTGACATAAATGCAAATTTGCAGTAGATGTGTGCAAGTGTGTGTGTGTGTGCCTTTGAAAATAAGCACTAGCTATTCCCTTGCGTGTGCGGTGAAAGTTTTGGCCAACATTTAGGTTAAGGTAAACATGCACATACTACACACACACACACACACACACATTTACATAGTTATAGCAGGCGTATAAATGGCTGGCAGGCGTTAACACCGCCCATTAGGTTGATGAGTTTAAAATTAGGAATTACCAGGCACAACTTGAGCGCCAACTTGTGCATCAGAAAAAACTTGAGGCTTGGGGCTAACGTCCTTGCCACCTTCTACCTTCCACCTTTTGCCTGTCACTTTTCCGCCTTCATCCATCTATCGTCTACCGCCTGCCGCCTACCATGAGCACCTTTCCATCTCCTGCCTTCCTTGTGCGACCTTCTATCCGCTGCCTTCCATTTACCATTTTTCGTTTTCCACCTGCCGCCTTCAATCTTACCACCTTCCATCTGCAGCCTTCTTTTGCGGCCTACCGCCTGTCGCATTCCATCTACCGCCTTCCACCTTTTGTACTCAGTTTTCCACTTTACCGCCTTCCATGTGCCGCCTTGAGCCTACAGCCTAGTTCATAGTGCCCAGTACCTAGTGTTTAGAGCTAGTACATGCAATGGGAGGATCAAGTGTGCCAGTTTGAGCTTTGTAGAAATTTGAGCTTTAATTCAATTTTCAATTTGCATTAAATACAACGAGTGAAACGATATATATATACATATATATATACGTCTATATATACTATGGGTTATGTGTTATGCAGGTCTGTGGAGCGAGTGAGTGAGTGAGTGGCAACAATTGAAGTGCATTCGCTGCTTGCGTTTTTTTTTAACGAGCTGCAAACTTAATTGTCATGAGCATCTAGCACGCACAGACAAGGATTCCATTAATTATTGCCATGGTGGGCACTACGTGCACATTGTGAGTCCATCGCCCAGACACGCACTGTAGGCCATCATGTGTGGTATGGTGCTCTGCTCGTAGACGCCCGTAAAGAGATGGGACCAGGGACCGGCTGCATAGACGAGCACATCATCGCCGCCGTGTGTTTCTGAATCGAGAGGTACGCCCGCTGGGTACTCATCCTCGCGGTGGCCTTTAATCACAGTGGTCGGATCCACACGTTCCATTGTGGCAGCGTCGTAGAAATGGTCATAGCTGGGGCCATTCGCATAGCTGAGCTTCATGTGCGGTTTGCCGTCCTTGCCAAGCACTGGTGCTGCCTCAAAAATGTCTGTACCGCGATACTGCATAGATTTCGGACAAAAATTTACTAGAGTTCTTGGGCTATAGCATCTTTGGTTAGCTTACCCCATAGCCTGCATAGGCAAAGGCATGAGAGTGATCCGCTGTGACCACAATCAGTGTGTCCTCATCGTTGGTCAGCTCTCGTGCAGCCGCTATGGCCTTGGAGAATTCGATAGTCTCGTCAAGGGCCATGCGCGCAAAGTTGTCGTGGTGCGCCTGATCGATACGTCCACCCTCGATGAACAGGAAGTAACCCTGGTCGTTTTGGCTCATATATTCGATGGCTTTGCGCGTCATTTGCTCCAGTGTGGGCTGTGTGGTGGTCTCATTGGTCTGCAAATGGTACAGCATGTGATCGTCCTGGAAGAGACCCAGCAAACGGTCCGGTTTCGTTACATCCAGATTCATGAGTTCATCCTCGTTAGTAATGTAAACATTCTGTGCACTCTCCGCCTTGAATTCGTTGATTAGATGCAGACCATCGGTGCGTTTGCCCCAATCCTCCAGGCTGGATGCCACGAAGTTCTTGCGACCGCCGCCCAGCATAAGCTTCAGCTTCTTGCCGACCTCGCCACGAACCAACTGATAGGCTATGTCATTGATGCCCGAATTCTTGCCACAATCCGCCTCTACGTCGGCATCGTTCTCCCAATCGCGTTCAGCTATGTGCGCATAGACACCAGCCGGAGACGCATGCGTCACCCGTGTAGTGGTTACGAGACCTGCCCATTTGCCTGCCTCCATGGCCCACTTGGCAATGGAGTCCACGTGCGTCTTCTCGTCCAGCATGACGGTACAGTCGGTACGCGGCACAGCGCCATTGACACCGATGGTGCCCTCTTGACCCTTGACGCCGCACAGATATGCGGTGGCCGTGCATGCCGAGTCGGGCACGATCAAATCCACCGAATACGTCTTGGACAGACCCGTGTAAGGAAAGTGATCGAATGAAAGCGACTTTTCCTCGCCACCGAGCAGATTACGTGCCGCCGAGGTGGTGGTCACGCCCATGCCATCACCCAAAAACATAATCACATTCTTGGCCTTGTTCTGATTCAGTTTGGAGGCGAGTTTCTCCTTGACAAACTGTGTGCCATGCTCACGCCAGTAGGCATTCGTTGTCTCGCCGTCCACCTGGCGTGCTAGTCTGGGTTCCGGCATGTCCGGATGCATGCCTCGATCCTGGCAATATTCAGCACTGCGCGAACATTCTGGTGCCGCCAAAGAACTGCTGCTGCTACTCAGCAGAACTATGACAAACGCGACGTTAGACAGGAGCCACATCTTGTTGAATACTGTTTCTGGGTTCAAATACATCGACTGGTCAGCAGCTTTGGGACTGGCCACTTGTCACGGTTGTTGCGATTACGACGGATAAGATAAGGCAACCGGATCATAAATGATTATAGGCAGCAAATCTAATACAATCGTAATGCCATGGTTCTTGCGTAGTAGCGTTCTTTTATTTATGATCGCCAGCGAATGCGAACAAATTTTATAGGTTTATTATTCCCTACGATGCGGACTTACATCATAAAAAAATCTGAAGCACGTGAATTGTTGCATGAGTGAAACATATAGTACTTATACCCATACTCACACTCGCACTCATACTTTACTACTACCAGTATGTTCTTTTTGTGATTTTGCTATATTATGTGGGAAATACCCAATGGCTGAACGTAATCTGAACCCCAGAGCCCTAGTTCTGCTTCTGCTAGCCTGTTCTTTTCTTTTTGGGTCGTAGTAACCAGGCACCTATTAACTTTTTCATTCTTTCATTTTCATTTAACTCGTTAAATTTTTTAACATGGCCATAAGAAACTTATATACACAGAGAGAGAAAGGGAGAGGGGAAGAGAGAGAGAGAAAGAAATTGGCTTACAGTTTGCCGCAAGTTGAAAGCGAATTATAGTTGTCTGTATATCTGCTAGTCAGTTGGGCTTTAACTTTACTGACATAGCAGCATATAAAATAGAAATACCATCGCATTTTCCAGGCATTCGTATTTCAGCCAACTCATTCGCAGAGCGCTAAGGTTAAAGTTCAAATGAATTGCTAATGGCAAATGGCAAAACTCTAGTGCCATACAGCACAGTAAACGCTCGGAAATGTGCATAATATCAGCAATGTTAAGCAAGGTCTCTAGATGCTCTCTAAATCGCATAAATGGCTATAATTTGCAGAAGAGCTTTAACTGCTTTATGTTATATAATTTATTTAAAATTTATTATGTTAAAAGAGCTACACCACTAAACTTTAAATAAAAATTAGATTATCAAAACTTAAAATAAGCAAAGCAAATCGTAGAAAATTAAAACCATATTTGTTGTATAACACATGTCTTGCATCTTATCAATTTCTATTATTTGATATTTGACATACACGATAACAATGAACACGTACAGATTGTGAAACTTTTTACTTATATTTACTAACTTTAAAATGGGACTACGACTGTACTTATGTACCTGAGATCCTTACTGCAGCTGCGTTTAATCAAAGTGCAAAAATCAGTGCCACAAATTATTATCGTTCGAAGAATTTTTGTTGAGTATAACAACCTGTAAGTATTTATAGTATAATTCACATGAATAGGAAATTTAATCAGTTGGTAGAGAAAAAATAACAAAAAAAACTATGTGTGTTGTTTTGACCAAGTTTTGTTTGGCCACAGTTGTTGCGCCTTATCGGACCAACAATTTTTATATGGCCGCAAACCAAAAGCAAACAACTTGTGGCATATAACGAAATGAGTTTATGTCGAGTTTTGTGCGCTTTTAAATTTAATAAAAATAAAATAACAAAAAAAAAAAAAAAAAACCGAGTAAAACACAGGAGCAGGACAGGTCAGAGGGTAAACTGGGCCGCAACAGGGCTTACAGAACAAAGAACAAATTTTTGTTGCTTGAATTGTTATGGATGCTGTAGCACACACACACACACACACACACACACATACAAAGACAATGTGTTTTTGCTTGAGAATGCTCTTGATTTCCACATAATTCATTTTCAAAGATGAATAATGCGCATATTTATGAGTACTAGTACACGCCGCGTATACGTAATATGCTGCTCTGCCTTTTATTTATTTATTTCTTTTTTTCATGTGCTTCCCGTTTCCTGTTTGCTTTCATCGCTCGCTTGACGGCGACAAAAACAGCTGTGCAATTTACTATTATTTTGCTCATTGATTTTACCAATAGGGGCCTTTCATGTGTAAGTGGGTGTGCATGTGTGTGTGTGTGTGTGTGTGTGTGTGTGTGTTAGCCAGTGTGATTGTCACAGCGTAGTTAATGCCGCCTAATAAATTCCTAGCGTTATTTGGAGTGTCAAGATTGCGGCCATTTAGCCAAGGCGACACCATTTATCAATGCTATGGCTCTTTGCTATTTTCTTTTGTTATGGTCACAGGAAGGGCACGATGGTGAAGTACAGTGTAGGGGGGTAGGATTGTCTTATAAGTGTGTGCTAAAGATGTTCTCACTGTGCCACTTTTTCTTTAGACAATTTCACTTGAGGCTAATGCTGAGATTGTGACTGCATAAATTTGATTAAATGCGCGCATTTGCATAACTTACAAAAGACATAGAAGACAACAAGAAGAACAGAAGATTGAAAATAGACCATAAATACGGTGTCGTGTGTATGGAAAAATGCTAATCGCTGTACTTTAATCCTTTTTTGTTTTTTTTTTTTTTGCAGGCAGTATATTACCATACCCATTATGGAGGAGAGCAGTTACCAGAAGGATGTCAGCTTCAATGTGCACATTGGTGAACCACAATTGGCGCCAGGTAAGTTACCTATCCAGGTCACCAAAAAAAAAAAGAAAAACTCAATTTAATAGCACCAGAGAAGATCCAGTTCCCAGAACCTCCCTCAACACGACAGGTTACTTGATATAAACCATCTCTTATTTCCACACACACACTCACCCACTTTCTTTATCTTTATCTCTATGTGTGTGAGTGTGTGTGTGTATGTGTGTCTAACAACACAAACTCAATTTCGTGTTAACCAAATTACGCGAATTCACATTTTGTAGAAGTCAGTAGAGAGCTGCACACGTGGAGTATAAGCCCGAAAGGCATCGGCAGCATCGTCTATGCCGAGACGGGCGTAAATTTCTGTTATTATTTGCTCTAGCGTTGCAAACTTGATAGACAATAACCACAGCAAGGACATGCATCCACACACACAAGCACACCCAAACACCCTTACACCCACATAAGAAAAACAATTATTTTGTGAGAGTGTGTGTGATGAGCAAATTGCGCATTGGCAATTTGTAGTTTACATCAATGAGGAGACAGTTATATTTAGAGTATCCTATGATTATATATAACCCATAAATGACTTATATCTATTTTATATATACCATAAATGACTTTATATCGTATGGTTTTCCTTGTATACTTTTTGGTCTTTTTAATTTGTGTTCTTTGTGCTTCTAGATTCTGCTAACTACAGTAAGACTTAAATTGTGCATTAATTAATTCTATTTGAATTGAATACGAAAGCAGAACTGATAAGCAAGAACACACACACAGAAGCAAAAGCATAAACATATAATGAAAATCTTAATGAAAATGAGATAATGAAAATTGGTCTGGTTTAATTGAACAATATGTTTTGAACGAGGTTCTTTGAGTTCTTTAAGTTCTTAAGACATTTTGTTCGGCTTATTTGCGAATACATTACAATTTCTCTTCAGATATCACAGAGTGCGGAAATTGCTACCAAAAAAGTGCAAATTTGTTTTATTTATTTCTCTCTCTCTAACTAACTCCATCTCTCTGTCTGTCCCTCAATCATATTAAAATAAAATATGAACAGCCCTAAGTTAGTTATGTGTTCCCTTTGGTGTTGTATGTTTTCCCATTTTCCTCTAGAACCTTTTCTGTTTTCCCTTTTTTCCTTTTCTCTGTTTCTGTTTCTTTTTTTATTTGTGTTGTTATTTTACTTGTTGTTGACTAGGCAACTGGGACAAGGCGTTTGGTTGTTTGATTATGGCCAAAAAAAAAAAAAAACAACAACAACAACATATATTTAATATACTACAGCGAACTGTATAATAAATTATTCAAATCAACATTTGGCAATCAACAATTCCGAAATTTCTAAATTGAAATATGTTTAATGTCATCTGTGATATAATCGTAATAACAATAATGACTGATGATCGTACGTCCCTCGCCAGAGAGTTTGAATAATTTGTTTGCCATACAGTTGAAAATGAAATGCTCGTAGCACGTTTATAGCATATATATACTATATAAACCATACACATATATACTCGTTCATAGTATTAGTCACAACAGCATCCCCCGTTAGTACATCTATGTATGTATCTATTGAAGTCCTTTATAAAATTTGATTCAGTAAACCCAAAGTCCGCTCTTTTCTCTCCACTTTCCCACTCTCTATAGTTGATATGAGTAAAGATCTCCCATCCTATTCCACTCGTACTCCCTATTCACCCACACATGCTCATTTTAGTGAAACTGCAAGTAAATGATATATGATCTCACTTAATGCATTATAAACTCAAACTCTCATTACTCATATATATCGAATCGAACTAACAAAACTAATGTATTTCATGTATTGTATATGTAATATATCGTAACACAACAAACATGCAATAATCTTTGCGCAGATGACACTAATAAGGAATCATTTTTCCATCGATTTTTTGGTAGGTAACAAAACAAAAAACAAAATCAATTTTTTTTTTTTGTGCGTCATCTCTCTCTCTCATTTGCAATTGTTCATGTTCAGTTAATAAAAACAAAAAAAAAAAAAGCTATACAAAAGCAACAGAAAATTACAAACATAATTAGGGCATAATACTGATTTATTATATGTTCATTTCGGAAGATTTAACACATTTCTAGTATTAACAGTCAGTCAGTCGTAAGTCGTCAAACGTCAGTTGAATCATTAGCCTTGTTGTATGTCTGTACTATGTGTGTAACTCGATCTATATATCTATAACTATAACTATAGCTCAATTCATTTTCGTGTATTCTGTAACCTGTATCCTGTACTCTGTATTGGCATGACAAATTGTATGAGCTGTAGCCATAATTATATAGAGAGAATTGCGCTTTTTCAACGCAGCAGCCAATTATAATGAATAAATAATGCACTTGAGATCGTTCCGGTACAATATAGTTCAGTAAATGCAGATCAGTTTTTGTAACAGCAATCGCAATGTAATTATCGATCGATTGCTCGTGTTGTGTTTCGTCTTCAATTGAAATAATGCAATTATTTGCAATTTTGGTTAAATATACAAAAACAAAACAAATCTTAAAAATATATAAACAAAAACATTTTCCTATGCTCGGCGGACATTCACACACGTATTACGCGCTTGTGCCCGCTTCTGTTTGTTGTGCCCTGAACATGATACTATCTATATCCAAAACGACACGACTCAAATAACGTACTGGTATTACGTATACTACTACTACTACTACTACTACTGATACATCATATGTATGTATACATATAATGCATATGTGTATATTGCATAAATATATCGTGTGTGTATACTAAATCGCAACAAAAATTTTGCATCTGCATCGCCAACACTTGATTTGTAAGTAATATTACGCACAACATAATTTGTTCAATTTTAATTCCGGATTCAAATTCCAATTGTATTTGAATTTTGGAATTTGATTTCTTATTGTGATTTGTGCATTATTGTTTGTGTTTTGTTTTATTTTATTTTGTTATTGCGTGTATGCCTGTGAGGTCTGATTGAATACATAATTATAATTTTGTATGATTTCCTTTTGAACTAATATATACTATATATATATATATATATTTGAGTATTCATATCGGTGTGTTCCAATGTTTATTTATGTGTGTTAGAGTCTCCCCATCGAACATAACTAAAAACCATAACAAATAATCAAAAATCAAAACAACAACATTCTTAAACTAAGTAACTAGGCAAGATATAAATGCAAATAAGGATCGAATTAAAGTACGATTATAATTATAATTAGTATAGAAAAGAATTGGCTATTAAACTTATATTTACTAACTGAACAACTGGCAACGTGAATAAATCATCATACAATATTCAAACATATTGCAAATTGCAATCTAATTCCTTTGCAAATTAAAGTAATATATTTATATATACATAATTTATTTGAATTTTTCAAAAATACAAATACCATTGTAACTCGTATTGTAACACTCGTTGTACCACCGCCCACGTAATCGCTGTCTAGAAAATCACTCTGGAGATCATACTCGTGAGTCATCATTGCGTCAGCATCTTACATACAATTTAACTTCGATATGCAAATGAGTTCAGTTCAGTTTTGCATGCCTCCGTTTTTGACTGCTTAGAAACTAATTAGTTTCAGTCACAGTTTCAATTTCAAACTCAGTTTCAGTTCATATTACTCTTTCTCTCCCTCTCTCACTTTGTCTCTCATATTATTTTCAGTTTGTATTAATTAGTGCTTGGATTTTGCTCTGTTATATGATATTATCGAAGTTGAATTTTCCTTATTGCTGCCTCATTTCATCTGTTGGTATTCCTTTTTTTTGTATTCGAGTTTCCATTGTGACTGTCGCTGTTTCGTTTTAGAAATTTTTGAATTATCCAATCCAATCCATAGTACATGCAAAATATATTTGCACTACTCTCTACTATACTACTACTATTACGACTATACGTATAATCTATTTAATATATATCCTACATATGTGTTGCTCCATGTACGTGCATATTTGTATATGTGTGTGCGTGTGCTTGCATAAATAATCTTTTACCGTAGCAATATCAAATTCGACAATTCGAAATCTGCAACAGGGCCTAGAAGCATGATTAGTTGTATGCAGTATATATACATACTCATACTTAATCATGCATCTAGACTTGTGGCGGTCATTTGTGCTGATTCTGTTAATTAACTCATTTACATTCTGTATCCACGTCGAAAACGCACAGACGATGAAATGATAGCCCAAATTGACGAACTGGAGAGGAGGTCGTATAAGAGTCTTACGGAATTGGAGCGGGTTATGCTGCTGAGCAAACCCAGAACTGGAGAGCTGACCAGCATACAGGTTCACATCCGTGAGAGCCAAGAATTTAGAGTGAGTACAAAAACCACCCACACCCACAGATAGAGAGAATCTTTGTCGTATAAACATTAGTCAAATCATTAGTTTAACTGACTAGCTTCAAGTGCATAAATTAGTCAAACTAAAACTGGACCACACCCAAAACATGGTAATCATATGGTACACCAGAGAGCAAGTACTGTTCGATTGTACAATTTAAGTTTCAGTGTTTAACTTTAACAAAATTCTTTAAATAAATTTATAATTCATACTACATATATTATGTTCAGGTTTTAATACTGTGCTTATTTGACAGGCTACTGTGGACAAGCTTGTTGCCAAGGCAAAAGTTTCAGCTGTACTGGGCACATCCTCCTGGAAGGAGCAATTCAAGGATGCGCTAACCGTCATACCAGGTATGTGAGGGCGTAGTTGCTTTGTTTATTGAGGAAAGTTGATATTTTGCTCTGTTGTTGTAGCCGACGAACGTGAATTCGATGGCACCGATGAGGTTGAGGAGCAACCACCCAAGTGTGTCGACTATATAAGCCATTTCATATGTTTATTCTGGAAGCTACTGTTTGCATTTGTGCCACCCACAGGTGAGCTCAAAACACATGACATACGTTCTTATTTGTATATGAATATACATTATGTTTGCAGACATATGCGGCGGTTATGTAACATTTGTGGTTTCCATTTTATGCATCGGTATACTGACTGCAATTATCGGTGATGCAGCCACATACTTTGGCTGTGCGCTCAACATTAAGGACTCCGTAACGGCCATTTGTTTTGTGGCACTCGGCACCAGCATACCAGGTGGCTAAAACTACATAGCTAGAGCTACACTATATATAATCATAAAACATTATATAAACATACTCACAATTGTTAAAATGTGTTTTTGCAGATACATTTGCCAGTATCATTGCTTCCAAACAGGACGAAACCGCCGATAATTCCATTGGAAACGTGACTGGCAGCAATGCAGTCAACGTTTTCTTGGGCATTGGCCTGGCATGGTCCATAGCCTCGATTTATCACATGTCGCATGGTTCGACCTTTAATGTTGAGCCGGGCACGTAAGTTGAGCACATGCAATTAACATTTGATCCACAAACGGTCATAACTATACATATATCTTTTATTTCATTTTCGTAGGATTGGCTTTGCCGTTGCTCTCTTCTGTGGCGAGGCATTGATAGCCATATTTATCATGATGTATCGACGTAATGCCAAATCGATTAGAGCAGAACTGGGTGGACCGAAATTCTCCAAATGGCTGCACGCATCGATATTGTTTACGCTTTGGTTTGTATACCTGACCGTAAGCACCCTGGAGGCCTACGACATCATCCAAATAGGCTAAGCTAACAAAACAAAAGAAGAAAAAAAAACAACAACAAAAAAACAAATAAATAAAAACAACAACAACAAAAAAAAACAAAGGTATGGCAGAAGAATCAACCAAGTAACCAAAATTAAAAGAAATGAAATGATAACATATTTATTACAAAATATACACGATCTTTTAATAGGAAAACCAAAGCTGTATATTTTAATTACAAACCTTAAGCCGAAATTTTATTTAAATATATAGTTAATGCAACTAACGTACACACACACACACACACACATATGGATAACACATATGGCAACACATACACACATCCACATATTAATATTTGTAGGTATTTCTTTATATAACATTTTCCCGAATGAGATATTAATAATGGTGTAAACTTTATGTTAATATTACAGATTATTAATGTTTAATAAGGTTCATGGCATGGGTAATTTTAAAACAATTGTAATTAAATTAACACTTATTGTAAATACAAAATGCTGCTTAAGATCAGCGAGGAAACCAAAACCAAAAACCAAAAACAAAAGCAACGTGATCATTCGTTATCATTATTATTATAAATATAATTATTATTATAATTATTGCCACTCTACCACTACCATTATCATTATTATACTTATTATAATTATTATTATTATGATAACGAATTTTATAATGTATAACTGTCTAAATGTATGGAGTACACATATGTTTAAAGACTCTTAAGTCGCTATCATTGTTGTTGTTTGTTATAGCTGTACTTAATATACATAAATGATACATTGATAATGGATAAATTGATAATTAATATATTGTTGTTATTATTAAATTAAATTATGTTGAACATGTCTATCCATTAATTACTATCGCGATCAGCCATTGTTAATTTAATAGATTTATAAGCATTAGAGAAAGTACATTTTTAAATATATATATATGCATAGAAAATAAACCAAAAAAAAAAAAAAAAAAAACAATACCAATTAAAAATCATTAGCGGAGAAGCAACTATTACTATCTAACTATCTATCTACCTACCTATCAAGTAACTATATCTAGTCAAGCATAAAACTTTAACTACTATGACACTACTAACTAATTACTACTACTACTACTTAGATGCAGCAAATCTAGTATCAGCTTCACTAGCAAAATATAAAAACTACTTTATGAATGAATGGATGATTCAACTTAACTAAAAACCGAGAACAGAAAACCAAATAAAACTTAACTCCGACCAATTGAAATGCGGCACTTTTAGTACGACCATCAGTGTTAATGCACTGCACTACAT